>JBAJNP010001629.1:0-47182 GCA_036877545.1 Yasuhikotakia modesta
GTATGGATGCTAATTGCTGTTGGAATATGGTGCAGCAGGATATTTGGTGAGAAAGCTAGACATTATGAGCACTCAGGCAACTGAAAGCACAGCTCTCTCTCCCACTCTCTCTCTCTGCGTGGCCTGATCCTTTCCAGAAATATAGACACTAGTGTCAGTCAAATACTGTCTTTGCATAGCCTGCAGCGCTGCCATGCTATTCTGCATGCGTGCTATCAACTGATGCTTCAGGAAGATTGATCACCTCTTTTGAAGGCAAGCTAAACTGAAATGTTGCCCATTTTTAGGGAAGAAGAACCAGAACAATCTGATATCTATGAAGAAATCCTTTAACATTCTATTATAGCAACACTGTATAAAAACAAGCCATTTGATACAATATTACACACACTTACACATTCACTCAAAGTATACATTGTATCAGTGTTTGTGCTTCCTGGGAATCAAACCCAGGATGTTGGCGTTGCACAACACCCCACAAACGAAGCTACAGCTTCTGTGAAGTTTGTGAATTTATTTTGTTGATCACATTATGTTCATAAGGCTTTCAATTTAGTAAAAATACATACATGCATAAATACAATTAGCTCAATCATGCAACCTGAAGTAAATTCTGTTATAAATGCTTCTATATAATTATATAAAAGAATTAGTCTTTCTTTCCCAAGTCTGTAAGATAGCATGCAGTGAAGAATGAGAACAGTCACTGAGGGTGTTTAAAAGCAGCTAGACTGAGAACAATAAATAGAACAGAAGGGTCTAAAGTCACACAATGAGATGCCACACAATAAGCAAAAAGTTCAGACTGCATCGTCTACACAGACAAACTACTGGTAAAATATTGCAGTGCTTTCTTCTGCAACAATGCATGTCTTTCATGTCTACACATGGATTAGACATGGACTGTAACCAGCATTTAATGTAATAAAGTCAGTAAAATGTTTAATCGTTTAACAGTCCTAGTTGTTTATCATGTTTGCTCTAAACTGCAAACTGTTATTTCTCACCCACCTCCGGAACAAACCTCTGCAGCGCTTCTGAGTATCTAGGTAAAAAATATGCCAGTGAAAATTGTTCGCATTCCCCCTGCCATTTGCATGCATTTAAAAACATATCAGAATTATACACCAAAATTATATTGTTCTGCATTCTTTGATTTTCTACAGAAAACATGATTGGAGCTAATTTTTTAAACCATATTCTATACACAACATTGAAGTTTGACTCAAAACCAAAGCCTGAATTTACCAGAGAGACCAAATGTGAAAAAAAAACAAAGTAAATTAAAGGTTTGCCCGGAGGAAATTAGTGAAGCACAGTTACAGTTTTAGTAAAAGTCAACCCACATCTTAAAAAGCACAGGCTATTCTTAATATTGCCTTTTAAAAGCAAGCACAGCCTGCATTGAAAATCTGTCAGTTATCCGTCAACACAATCCAATCCGCAAGATTTTATTTCACTGAGTCTCCTAAAGTGAGCGGTATCTCTCCGTGTTACATATTCTGTTTGGCACTGCCGCTGGACACAAGAAACAGATTCAATACTCCTCGTGAGAACAGATCACAGACTGAGATTCTTTTGAATTGCAGTGAGTGACAGGCAGTCCGGCTGTGATGCTACATTCACGCATGTCACCAATCTTTAAGTATGGCTTATGTGAACATCGTGGCTCTGGCCATCAATTGCTACTGGCCTCTGTCTGTAAACTTCAGCCCTCAGAGACAGTAGAACCACATTTCAATACTTTTCTTGTAAAATATTGGCTTAAGTTTGAATGAACTGCAAGTGTTATTTTGCGATCATACTAAAGATCAATTCAAAGCCTCGAAGTGATTTTAAATGTGGTTTAAAATGTATTCCTTTGAGAAAATCTTTCAAATAGTGTTGACATATATAACTTCTGTACAAAAAGTGTCACCAAACACAACTGCAGGAATTTCCATTTTAATTGTTCAGACAAACAGGAAGTCCAGCTCTAGGGCATTCCAGAGTTCGTTTTACAAACAGAATTTCTCAAAACATAGAATGGTAGAAAGGCTTCTTTCTGATTCCTTTTCCCACACCTATCCCAACCATAGGTCCTAGGGGGCTCATTTGATTGGCCTGCCACGTCACTGACTAATCAGGTAGAACCTTTTACAGCGAGTATTAAAGCACTTTCCTTTACTGTCAGATGTTTCATACTGTATACTTATGTATGGGACACTGTGGCTAGTGTAGAGATACTGGCATAAAGATACTATAGACACACATAGAGATAAGCACATACCCATGTACCACTTCCGTACTGACAACAATACCTGTTCACCATGCACGATCAGCTTGGGGCTATCCGGGGGGATTTGTTTACCTTGCACTTCCTTGTCGTTTCTGAACCATCGAATGTCAGCGGCAGGCTTGCTGCCAGATGTGGTGCATGTCAGTGTGACGTCCTCTCCCTCTAGGGCTGGTCTCGATAGGCCTGTGATTTCTGGTTTTGCTGGAACACCTGAGATACAACAGTGAAGCACAATTAGCTGGCTAATATTTAGCATACAAACATTTGAGTATATGGATATTTACAAAATAAGCTGCACATTTATAACTGCAGATGCAACTTAGTTTCTTTTATACAAACTGAGGGCCGAGTTAAAATTATTGTCTGTAGCTATGTCACAGAATGTCATAGACGTTTTCTACAGAGCTTAAGTTCAACCTGTAGGTCTGATCCAGGTCTTACCTAGAACTGTGAGGAAGGCCTTGGAAGTCTTGACAGGCATGGTGAAGAGCGAGCAGGTGTACTGTCCTTCATCTGATAGTGTGACATCATTGATACTGATGGTCAGCTCCTTCCAAGAGGCTCGTACCAGTTCAATCCTGTTGTCCCTTAAAGCTAATATAGAAAGTTGTATCAGTATTGAATAGCTGCAAGGCTAGAAAGGACAATTAAATAAAACAGCATTATATATTCATAATGATTATGAAATGTTGACATCATCTATTGAATTAATATTGATTGATATTCAATCTTGTCTGTTTTCCCTAAAACATATTTTATATAAATAAAAAACGACACCCAGGACATAATATCATTTGGATTCTGTCTTAAACATGGTGGAAATGATTGAATTCCAATTATTCCAATAATAATTACGCATATTGTATTACATAAATTTTTTTCAACCTTCTTACCAAAGTTCAGTTTAAAAAACATCCAATACATGATGTTAATAATCCCCATTTTCTAAAAAAAGATAAACCTTATTTCTTAGAGTTCAGACGCTATTCTGTGCTCTGTTTGTGAAAAGGCATCTTCTACCAGCCCACCACAAGCAGTTCATCCATTATGTTTGCAATTTCCAAGAAGAGCTTTCTTCAGCCGAGAGAATGATGAACAGAAAGGTCACCTCAAACTCATCACCTCACTCCAATTTAAACGGCCAATCAGCTCCTAGTTGTTTGGAAAATGCAGGAGGGCCCAAGTTCTTTATTTAACACCTCATACACCTTTTAGATTTACAGACATATAGACATTTCAGCCTTTTCCAGGCCTTCAGACTTTAACAAACGCTCCATTGGGACATTGAGCTATGAAATTTATTGGATGCCCCAAGCGGTTTAATACAAAAAAAGAGCCTAAATTCACAATTTGGTCTGCGTGAATGCAGTAACGCTGGGGAATTCTACTCAGAAATGTTCAGCGTCCTTTTGGGAGTGTTGTTGACATGTCAAATTTGAAAAAAATATTTACTTACATGTCAAGGGAGACAATGCATCATCTTTCAGGCCTTTTCAATATATTAACGTTGAAAACAATTCTTCTCCATACAATAAGAACAAGATACAAGACATCATCGTTCTAGAGAGTGAGTCAACACTGCTAGGATATTCTTTCTGAATGTGTTCCGAGTTATGGAGATGGCAAATGGTCTGGGGTCGGGAACAGAGCCCAGTTTTATCCGGTCTCGGTGCCAGAGACCGGATAGAAACTAGGAAGGTGATCAGGTGTGGACTCGCTTTACACATGGGACTGTTGATAGAACCAGACAAAAAAAAGGGATGTGAAGCATCAAAGCTGAGGAGAAGATGACACACTTTCACAAGCCGTATCTCCCTTAGACACAAAGGGAAGAATGGAAGAAAAAAAGTGTGTACCCTTGTTGTTTGCAGAAAAGGCAAACACATAAACACTCATAAAACGAACATCACAAAGGTGAGGATAAGCCGCCAGTCGCTGTTTTGTGCTGAGACTGATGGTACAGTGCCGAGAGTCTAAAACGCTTGGCAGTTTTCATTCAAGTCATACAATGATAACATACAGCAATGTGGGTGTTGAAAAGAACGCGAGACGAGAAGAAAGACATGGGGTGGAAAACAGATTCACCCACACAGTCTGAAAATAGATTTACCTCAGTGGTCGAATTTGTCTCTGTGCTGGGGTCAAAGGAAGAGGTGAAAAGCATTCTCAGAGAGAGACTTGAGATGTGTTATTTCCTTTAACTTACACCGGGACTGTACAGTATGTCTTATTCTGACACAATGGTGTCAAGCTTACAACATTATCCCAAATCCATTGACAGCAACAAGCACACAAAGGTTTGAATAACCCTACAGACAACTGTTATCAATTCAACGCAGGCCAACAGGGGCTGGCAAAAACTCTGCACCCACAATTCCATAAAAAGAATCAAAATCTTGCCAGATGCCCAGAGTTAGCTTCAATCTGTCACAACCTCAGTGAAATGCCAATGCCTGACAAAGCTTTTTTCCCCCACAGCTTAAAGAAGTCAACATGATGAAATGGTTGGTTTCCAAGATCCTGTTGACTTCGTCAACGCTGTTTATTTCACTTTTCTGACTCTTTAGGGAAAGAAAAGAGATGTGTGTTATCTTTGCACGGACAGCCCTGCAAGACTTGTAGCTAGTCTGACTGACATCCCAGCATCCCCTTGGGCGTGAGCAATCTGACAACTGCCTGATGATGCGGGCCGCTGGTTAGCATGTTTAGCTGTTGCTCCTGTACAACGGCTGCTGATAAACACTTGTATTTTACAGTTATATTGATTTTATCCAAGGTTCTTTATGACTCACAAATAAAAACTTGGAGAGTGGAACTGCGGCCAAATCGAGGAAGGAAGCAGTGGGAGAATATTGGAGCAGATCACAAATGTTATTTATCAAGGTCGTGGGTGCACGCGAATGTGGGCGTGGTTGGAAAATATTGTTCACACACTACATGCGTTGGGATATATTTGGTGTTGTTGTTCTTGGAATGAGGAGCACTACTGACAAAATGCCTTCACACCTTTCTTGTGAACAATCATTTGGCAGTATGCTTCGAGAGACAGTACTTGAAACCACATTGAACAACCAACTTCGGAGCAGAGCTTCTACTTTGACATAATCAGAACACTCCATCTGATGAGGAGAGAGAAAATGAGATGGAAACTGAAAAAAAGCAAAAGGCCCTCCGGCTGCGTCTGTCCCGCAGCTGGTAGGCCGATCTTGGCATTGACACGTTTGCAGAAGCCAGAAGTTTCGTTCTCTACAATTAGACTTCTCCAATGGCCGGCCGTGCTTAGTCACTATCTGGACAGGCTGTGATTGCTGCAGTGATGTGGGGCTGTTACCCCAATGCAGACAGGAAGTTCATTCCAAGCAGCTCTCATAGGCCAAGAAAATGCTCTAGCGCAGGTGGCAAATGATCAGAGGTTTAAACTGATCTCAGACCAGGTGCAGGAGTTAAACTGGGCAACAACTGATGTGATGACATTTGGACACCTGCAAAGATGTTATGGGATTATTAGAGGCAGTTGCAGCTACATCTGCCATTGTGCAGAGTCACATCAGGTCAAATTTTACATCAGACATTCTAAGACAACAACAGGGCACAGATACTGCATAGAAAACAGCTAAACCAGAACCTAATTCTCTTTGACGAATCTCTAAGGTCTAGTTTCTCACGCTGCATCACAACGTTAGCCTTTGTTCATCAAGCTTGTTGCTATATCAAAACACAAGACAAGACATTTTTGGGTCAGTCTAAGAACACAATGCTTTCATGTGAGCAGCATTTCACTGGGAGCACATAAATTTGAGATGCGGAGTGTACAATAGCTACAGATTATTCAGAGATGGCAATTGCGCATGGAATATGCAAACATGCAGGGGTTTGTTTCATCAGATACGATTGGCTGTTTGTTCAATCTTCCATGAGAAAAGTGTAACAAGGTATTTCAAAGCATTCCCTTCAAAAAATCAATTTAAATAATAATGAAAAAATCAGGATATTACGGTGGATTTAGATGTTGGTTGAAGGTCACCAAATGTGTTTAACCAATCATCATCTACTCTGTAAAAATTTAGCGGTCATTAGTTAATAACCAACCATACTGTCAAACTCAATCAACCTTTGTCCTTTTCCATATTCATCAAAAACAAAGATGTAAGACCCTATTGAACTTAATACAGTCAAAGTAAACCTCCCTTATTGTATCTCTGCCTAGCAGTATCTCCTTAATACAGTCTCTACAAATGGAGACTTTCCAAAATGTCATACAGCACTTAACATTTCATTTATCGACTGATAATGCTATAATGATAGGAGACCATTAGAGGTCCATTTAGTTCTATGTGAGGTGTTGAGCTTTAAAAATGACATTTAACTAAGTGTGGAAATGTTAAATTTGAAGTTGTTTCACTTGTCCTCCAGCTGGATGGCTTGGTGTCAAAGCTTGCTTTGGATAATGAAAATAGTACTGTGAAGATTCAGAAAGCTGAAACCTTAATGCTCAGTGTTAGAAACCTGTCAAGAAAAAGAAACCTGAGTGGTAAAATTTCAGTTTTTTTGTTAAATATAGGCTTTCTTGTTTAATTGGATTAATTCAATTAATTTTTTAGAGGCCATTTGCCAGGGACATGTAGCAAACAAAGCTGCACCTTTTACACTGTTGAAAACAAACATGCCATCTTACATACAGCTACATATACAACATGTTTTGGCTTTGTTAGAAAGCCAAAGATGTGAAACGTGTACAAATTAAAAGATATGAAATTTTTACATGTTTCAAATCTTTTTCTTGAAGATTTGAAGAGTGGCTTAGTCAACTATTTTGCATGTGCAAACGTCTGAAGGATTTTTTTCCACTTTTCCTTCTTCCTGAATAGGAATTTGCTCCACAGATATAGTAAATTATCACAGCGTGATTCCTCACATTTATTGGCCTGCAGCAGTGAATACTAATATAAATCATAAGGGCTTCCATTGTACGCTGGAGACGAGCTTGAATCGACAGAGGAGAAAGTGCTGATATAGTACAACCTAAAAATGCACAGCAGACAGCTAGATAAAACCTTGAATGAAAACTAAATTTTGTGATAACGTTCTACACCTCAAACCATAACACTGATTGTCACAATGTGCGGTAGTGCAAATGTATCCCTCTCATTTTTCCTTTATAAAACGAAGTGCATTTACCTCATCTTTTGATTCTTTTTATCTAATGAGCGATTTAACAAGTCCATTAATGCAGTAATTTAAAACATAACAACATTTTGATTGCCGGAGGCCAATTAAGAGCCGCTCTTCAATTTGACCTTTAGCAATCTGAGCTAAACACCCTAATGAATGTCAGGAATCATGGGCCAGGAGCAAAAATGGGGGTCTAGCTCATGAACAACAACCCCCCCCCCTCCCAAAATGCTCTAGATACAGTAAATGATACTTGTTGCTATGGCTCTACTTTGCACACTAAAGCTGAACATCTAAACCCCCAAGCGCACTGAGGAACTATGCATGAGCTATAGAGCAGAGCCTGGTTACGCTTCACCAATAAAACAGATATCCAGCAGTATTTAGATCTTTAATTATGAAGTCTAAAGTGAATACTATCTGGAGGTATTGTTTTCACACAGGTGGAGTCTTTACGTCACGCATGATGCGATAGTCATATACTCTGTAATTTATCCTCCTGTAGCGTGATGAATCATACGCCGGTATTACATTAATAGTGCACAGATAAGGGAGACATATGGTGCTTATCGATTTTCCAGTGGCGGCGACTGTTCATCGTGACGCTTTTCTACTAATGGCCTTGAGTGAAAATGGATATGCAAGCTCTTGCGTTAAGATTGTAAGACGCATGAACGCTTTTATGCAAGTGTCGTACGCTACACCTATTACATGGCCAATCTCCCTGAAACAACATGAGGTTAACATCCTCGTCTGAGGTCACGGTGATGGTTACCACACTGATCTTTATCAAGGTATGACTTTTAGGGCTGGGAAATGTAGTCTTCTGATTATATATTATCTTGGATTATCTTGGTCTTTGAAAGAATTATATATCTGTGTGTGTGTGTGTGTGTGTCTTTTCAATGTTTATATATTTGCTCTAAAATGACTTTTCAGAGAAACCATCATTGAAACCAATGCCAGTGAAAAAGCCAGCTGGAAACATTCTCACAATAAATGATACCAATAAGCATTAAAAGAAAAACAACCACAAATATATACTGCAGTGTATATCAGCCAGCCCCACTAATATATGACCTACACAGAGCATTGGCCGTTATTATGAATATATTATTAATAAGAGTGGTGGGTGTTTGTGGAGCACAGATTTCCTGTGTCTTGACATGTACTAGGAATGTCTGGTGATCTAGGCGGGGTGAATTTAGGATTTAGCTCAAAATCACACCCCCGCAGACTGGCAGTGTGTTTGACACATAAAATGCACACATGCACATACCTCCCTGTGATCCAGTCCCCTACCGGCCCTCTGTTATGTGGGCTGTTGTCAGATTTAGTCCATATGTAGGTGTTGCCTCACACGGAACAGTGTTGATGAGGCCAAATGGTCATGAATGAGAGTAATCTATCTCTCTCGCCCTCTCTCTCTCGTGATAGTGTACAGAGTAAGATTTACAGGTTGCTTCTGTAGTGATTTGCAGTACCACTCTTGAGAACTAGCTTGTCACTCCATCTGTGAGCCTATAGGCCGCCCACTGGCTCGGTGACATGCTGGGAGCTACAGACTCTTCACTCGTTAAGGGTTCGATGAAGAGGAGAGTAAACTTGATCACCCCTGCCATTTTCTCTTGGTGTGAAAGCTGATAATGTGTAAGAAACAATATAATTAGTGTCGTTCCAGGCGTGGTGTCTGCCTTCACCATCCGACACTAAAAGTTTATGCATGTCTCAAAATATGACTCGCTAGAGTCGTACATTTTCAGAGCTGAGGGATGCGAACTTGTCTGTGCAAAATTTACTGCCAGTGCTAGAGTGTTATGGATGTTTGGTAATGTGTGATTTAAAGTGTTACTAAGCAGCTGAATGGTGCATTTATATATGTTGCTAGAGTGCTTCTGGGTGGCTGTTTGATGGTGGACTTCCAAAGAAGTTAAAAAATACGATTTAACAGAACATTTGTTAACTGACAGCCTTACTCACAAATTATTTAAATTGTATGAAGGAAAGCATCAAAATTCTTCTACAGAACAAAAGACAAACAAACCATAACATTTCATAGCAACATGAGACTAAATACAATTTTATTTTTCTTTGAAATATGCTGAATCTCTATCCATTGATGATAATTTAAATAATTTTTTTATTGTCCTAACAAGCATAAAAATACTGATTGTTACTTGTGTTTTACTAAAACGTGGAACAAGTGTTTCAATTGGATAAGGCACTTTTTCTTAAATGCACAGATCGTCACGTATTCCCACTTTTACAGCCGACCATCTTTTCACAGAGAATGCGCTCTGAGCTCTAACGGCACGTTACCCACAATTCTTTTCAATCTCTTTTAAATTCAGCCTGAGCGCCCATAAGCAATCTTATTTTCCATTTCCTCATTCCAGTGGTCCAGAATTCAAATATAATAGACTATACCTAGCCACATCAGTAAAAATATACCTCACACACCCTGATCGCTCTAAAGCTGCATCTTGCTGTCATTGTGCACTGAAGATTAAAACCATTTTCCGACTGACAGTTCCGTGACAATCTTTGCTGCATTCAGCGCAAAATTCAGAGTAAACAAATAGCTGTCCGGTTGTTTTACTAAAAAAGTCTTTAAATATTTGGATAATAGGCAGGTAAACACATTCTCTAATGCATGGAAATGTAGCCTCAAGCAAGATAGGATTATTATAGTAATGATTTGAATCAAGCTCTGAATTAAATATGCGTGGTCTAAATATAGTGTCCAGGTATACTAGATTTTCTTAAAACATACTGTCAGTTCACTTCCTACAGTGCAGTAAAAACAAAAAATGTTAAAGAAAATTTAAAGCTTATTTAAAATGTAAAGTTATTTACATATCCATTATTATTATTGTTATATCAGATTTTTATTAATCAATATTAGTTATAGCACATATATCAGATCGGGGAGGAGTCTACTTAACTGGGTGGCCGATCAGCTTCTAGAAGCACTGGGTTCAGATCTAGTTTGTTCTGGCACACATTAAGCCCATCCCACATCCTTTAATGCTAAGAGCACTAAAAAAAAATATCTAGTCACTCGAGGTGAGACCATTCATTCCTCAAAGCCACTAGAGATTGACAATCCTTCAGTCTCGGTCCACAGACCTAATTGTGACCACAGCCAATTTCCCCTCTCTTCACTCTCTCTGTTAGCTCTCGTCCCTCTTTCAGATGCCCTAAAGTCTCCTGACACCACACCTGCCCTGACACACCGGCACTCTGCTGACAATAACCGTTTGAGTCCCTCTAGAGACCATTGAGTTTAAATGATGCAGTTTACATTGTTTACCTCAGTTTTCCTCTGCATAATTATTCACCCCCCAAAACAAAGCAAAGAAAAATTGCAGTATGCAAATACAAGATATGCAAATAACAAAATAATGTATGCTACATTATTAAAGGAAACATCTTTGCTGTTATATAAATACAAGTAATATTCATTTGCTATGCAGTTTTTTGGGAAGACAGAAAATGTAATATCTGTGTAGCAGTTTGTGATGGGAAGCTTATGTGGGTGATGCCGGAAAAAAACACACATCTAATTAAAAAAAGTTATCTAGGAAAGATAAGACTTGACCAAAGAAAAAAAAGAAGTTTTTAGCTAGTAATGCATGATGTGCAAGTTCCTACATTTCTGATGAGTTTTAAACTACTTGAGAGTAAGTAGATAATGACCGATTTTTCAGTTTAAAGCAAATGATCTGCAGAAGGTACAACTCAATAGGATTGACCAGATTTAGATGTGAATGGGCGATTTCTGCCACAGTGGTTTAGAGAAACACTGTTTCACCTACAGTTAACTTGCAATGTAATTATCAAAGGTTTTAAAACTACTTTTTTGGGGCAAGCAGCATTTCAAAATCTACTTAAAAATATTTTTAGGCTGTAATCGGCTTGTTCCTCTCTCCAACACTTCCTGCCTCTCTAAACTTTAGTTTGTGTAAAGAAAGTGACAAAAAGATTTTTTTACTGGATAGAGCTGTGGCCTAGCAGTTAGCAGGCAGTCCTTGCTAAGCTGTGGTGCTTGTGCTAGTAGTGAAGGTTTGAGTCAGACTGTCACATCTCATTTTTGATATCTCTCTCCACAATTACTTCCTGTCCACTTTTTTAGTATATACCTGTCAAATAAAATATCAATAACAGACACATGGCACCACAGTTACTACTGCGACAGATGATGGTGGTACACACAAGAATCTCGAAGACAACTAAAGCACCATAGGTGCCACTTTATGTCAGCAGCAAAAAAACAAAAACAAAACACTGTTTACACACCTTTTAATGAGGCACAAAAGGCAGAGCAAAGGAATCGCACACATGAGAAACAGTGTCTAATGCACTCAAAAGTCAATTGTTGCTTCACTTAAAGGTGCAATAAGTAATTTGAAAAACCCTCCCATGAAATGTCCCAGCTGCCTGACAGCTATGACTGAAACAGGTTTCTTGAGATATCACATCTGTCCCAGAAACTGTAGGCTGTGTAAGTGTCAGGGGGGAGAAAGCCACAGTAACTGTTTAAGGGCTGTCACACTAGGAACACAAACATATGCATGAAAGTTCTCGCTGTTTACCAAAGATCAAGTTTGCTGAACTCTGAACCATTAAAATTCATTTAGCAACAGACTTTTGACCTACACAGCAGCTAAATGATGCAGACTGACCTCTCCGGTCAATACATACATAGCACAGATTATAAAGAGCACAGGTTTGCAGTGTTACAGGAGGGTAGATTGTATACCTTGAAATTTTGAAATGATTATTTACCGTAATTTCTTATTTATTAAAAAAGAAGCTCTAGAGTGTTACATCATATCTTTTGAGTAACTTGATATACAATATAGAGGCCACACCTCTAAATTTAGCTAAACTGTTTACATTGCTTGTAGCACCTTTAACACACATTTCTGCACCAATTGGACATAAACAAACAAACAAACAGACAGGCAGGAAAATAAATCACATAGACTCTGGTGTATAAGAAGACTGATTGAATGTCCATAAATATAGAGGCACAGTCAGCATTAACAGCATTAAATGGTATACAGTTTAATAAACAGTACAGAAATTAATTAACTTATATTACAGTGACAAACCATCAAGTTTTCTCATGATTTCTCTGTCCTCCTGTGGGTGCTAAACTACTAGGCCCCAGCGGGAACGGCAGCTATGACAACCACAAAATATCGTATGCGTCTGTTCCCTCAAGGCAATCGAATGTTGCCAATACACCGAATACGATTCCTCTTCCAGAAAATACAATTACTTCTCCTACAGGTCACTAAACTCATAGGCTTTCCATTCTATTACCACAACGCTCCAAACAATTATCTTAATTAACATCTGGCGTAGCTGCTGCACAATTTTACCGAACCACTTCCCGCCACAGAATTAACACCCTTACATCGCCCTCAACAACAGCACATCTGTCCACTCCAAGGGAGATTGTGAAGGACCGTTTCCAAGAGGGCATTATGTTGGCTGAACGCTGGCAGAATGTTGGCAGATCTTCCGAGCTTGCTCACTTCGTCCAATCTGTGTCAGTGTCACGTTAAACCCCCTAGACTGGTTTGTCTGTCCCTCACGGCTACTGACAGTGACCGTGCCAAACTCCGGGTGTTTGCAAACAGGAGGAAAAAGCAAGCTTTCCACCCATATTCTGTACAGTCAGTGGCTTGCCAAAAAGCAGGCAAGTGCTGCTCACTTGGGAGATGCATAAACGAAAAACATGACAAACTACAAAAACTGATAGTTTTGGTACAGCTTGTACATGAAAATGCCTCACCCTGTTTAGCAAACAATTTTACTAATAGAGGCTTGCTGTTTTAAAAGATCAAAGGCCCAATTGTTTGCATGTAAATGACCTGAATCAATGCATCAATAAAAATTATTTTGTGATTAAAAGTTCTTTGATGGATGAAATGTTCAGCAAAACACAAATGAGATTTGAATACAGTACAAGTCAATGGGGACTGAGGGACATGCTCCAATGAGGACCATAAAAGACCAGACACAAGATTACTTAGTGTGCTAAAAATAATAATGTTAAGTCATTAGGTTATTAGCCTGCAGCTGGAATTGCTAACATCAAAACCAGTACAAGATGCCTCAAAAAGTGGGATGTGGGAATGACATAAGGATAATTAAAAAAATGGCAACCTGTCACTCTCTTTAAAGGCTCAAGGTCTAAGAATGTAATCACACAACACGATCACACTTATTTGGTTTGGATTATCGTGTTGTGAATGACTAAACTATAACAAATAAACTATGCAGTGACACAATCTCAGAGTCATGGGAACTAAATAAGTAGAGAAACCACTGTTCAATATCAAAAACATGACAAGATTTTCCCCTCACGATAAACACAGAAAACATCTGCACGTACAGAGGCAATACATTCTTTCAATCCAACCACACACACACGGTGTGCAGTAAGTCTTAAATGTCAGTGAAGGTACTGCTCTCTGCTGCAGACTAATGAAGTGACTTATTATCAGACAAATGTTCTGTCTGCGTCTCAGACAAAAGCCCTGCTGTTACCAACATCAAATAAAGTAAATCTACCTTCATCTCCTGCCTATGTTCTGATAAGAGTCCACATGAAATCTAAATTGACCCTGTTTACTTTCTCCACACACGCTCTGGTCTTATTGGGAACGATTTGTCTGCGCATGTTATTGCCAAGAGCAAAATGCTCGTCTTTGTAATTTGTCTTTCATCAAAATGTACTGTAATAACATCACCTCACCTCTCAAACGACTTTCCAATCAATTCCATGTGGATTATCTCAAGTCCCACCCCCCTTGTTTATGAAATATGTCACATTATGATTGTAAACACCATTTCATGTTGTCATTGTTTACTTGTACTAAACAGGTAGCTCTATATTCTGATTGGATGTCGCATGCTTGAGAACATAACAACAATAAGCAATATTCAATTAGTATTTACTATTAATAATTACCTAAATAAACCAACAGCTAATGCTACATTTTATTATCTATAACCTATAGCAGTGGTAAACTGTACTTCTCTAATTGTTAAGAAATGTAACATCTTTCTTCATTATTACAGAACAGACAGTCACAGGTGTGTTTATATTCATTTTACAAGAGCTTCAAACATTCATTCAGCATTATAGTCCAAACCATTGGACTAAACAAGTTGTTGTGTGTCAAGTACAAGTCTTGAATTACTTGAAAGGAAACACTTCATATTTCACTGCTAAGAAAGTATTAATGATGCTAAACTGCTTTTGTTATCGCAGCGCTAATGTGGACGCTATGAATCGAAGAATTGATTGGTTTGTTTGTGCGCCCGCCTGAGAGAGAGCGAGACAGGATTTAGTCTCATTAATCAATGTCCACACTGCACCCAAACCCGTCCTTACACAGCACATTTCCTCTCGACCCGACCCAGTAACCCACTGTGGTTCTGCAGCGAGCTCACCTCGCCAGACGGATTTACTGCACACCCTGGCACTCACCCACCTTTCTTGTCCCCGAAGAAGAGGGTCTGTTGTGCTGGGTTTGACCACTGGAGGGAGGTGTTATCATTAAAATCCACTCGGCAGGTCATGTTGGCTGTGCTGCCCTCTACCACAGTCACATTCTGAGTGATGGGAAACTGAGCCTGGCTACCTGCAGATAAACACACAGGGAAAGATAGAGAGATACAGGTTTATAAACAAACCATGATTACACAGGTAAGGGAAGAGAGAGTGGGGCAACAAAAGAGGGTGAACTTCACTGCGCCATTATAAACAATATTATAAAATGGATAGTTTTTGTTCTGGTTGTTGATTGGTCTGTATTGTTCCAGTAGAACTATATAACATCTTAACAGCTACACAAACTAAAACACAGAGACTGATTATAAAGGAAAATTATTTATACAAAACATTTTTTATTTTAGAAACTGTATCTTTAAGCAAAAACAAGACACATAATAAATGCAATGAAACAAAAATTATCATTCAAACATTATTTTAATATCATTTAAATGATCATTTACACTTTAGCAGTTACTATATTTGCAATACAGCACAGCCTTTCGTACCTTAAGTATGATTTATGGACATTATTATTAAACCAAACTTTCTGGATTCCACTGAAGATTGCATAAAAGCACAGATCACGTCAAACCTAAAATGACAGATTTTCACACAAAGAAAACAGTCAAACACAAAGGTGCAGTTTTTTCTGCTTCCCTCTCTTTCTCTCTGTTGGTTCTGACTGGAGATCAGCAGTAATTGGTAGCATGGCCTAATTAGAGTCAGTCATGCTCGGCGAGGGACAGTCTGATTCTGCAGCTGGGTGGCAAATTGACACATAATCCTGACTACAGCGGGCCTTCGATCCGAGTTAGCGACCGCTTCGCGTCTCGTCTGGGAAAGGCGGACACAGCGCAAGCGCGTGTTTGCGAGGGGCACAGGGGACATCCGAGCCCGTTCTAATCACCCAGTCTCTGTGGATTCTGCCCAGTCTTATTCAACATTTGTTCTCAGCTTGCTGCAAAGTCTCCTAATTGCATTCCGTCCGCATCTCCACTCGTTTTCCCCTCTCGTTCTAAGCTCATCTAACTTCAGAGAAAAATTTCTCTTTTATAGCAATATCGCAGGTGGTCTAGTGTGGAAAAAAAATTAAGCTGCATCAATTCTCCGCTTATTAAAATGTGGAAATCTAATAATGCAGCTGGAACAAGGCTGAGGGTTCCCCCTTAAGAACTGGTTCACCCAAAAATCTTAACTCTGTCATCATTTACTCATCCTCACGTCCTTCAATTTTTTTTTATTCTGTAGAGCGCAGCAGAAGAAATCGGATGAATGTAGAAACTGCTGTTTTTTTGCATACAATATAAATGAATGGTAACTGAGGCTGTAATTCACAAACATTCTGCGTAGCTACTTCTAGCAAACAAAATAATTTATATATTTAAATAATGGAAGCTAGAGGGGCCTTATTATACAAACTTGCTTTAAACTGCTTTTGGTAAATAATTGATCAGCGTTAGTACAGGCATACTAATTAAACGTCTGTGATTGGAGCAGCCAATAGGGACTCATTGCACCCAAACTACAACCAATCAATCCCCAGCTTATAAAAACATTTTACTGTAGTTGAGACATTTTTCCTTATCTGCCAAGCTATTTGTCTTTTTTTACAGGGGGCCTTTAGCCTCACCAACAGGGGGACTTTTTACTCCATGCACTATTTCTCCTATTTGACAGCTTTTAAGAAACTCTTAATTACATTCAACAAAACAAAAAGCAATAAACAAACCTTTAAACTGAAATTGAACCTGACTGTGCATGTAAATATAACCAAATATATCTACACTCTAACCTAGACTGCATTCTCAGTGCATATTGTTTAATTTTCTACAGATTAGCATGTTGAGGTCATGAAATCATGAAGCGAACATGAATATATTTAGATGCACGACGTGCCCGGATATATTTACGGCTAAATCTTAGAGGCAGGAGCTCATAAATCAGCGCATTCGCGTGCATGAAATTATTCACAAGCTAATACTCTGTCTCGTGATGGTAGGAGATCGCCGTGTGGGCTTCCCAATAGCGCCAAGCACTGCTGAGCTCTCATGAAGGTGACATTGGGATCCATCTCATTCAGAGCCCACATGCTAAGAATGTGTTGTACCGACTGCAGAGTCGACCGCCTTCTTCATTATTCCAGAACACCATGAGTGGTGAGGTGTGGTTGAAACTGACATGCTAATGTTAAATGGTTACACTGGCTGATAAATAGAGTGATTATTTGATGAAAGAGAAGCCACAGATGAAGAGGTCAATGGCTTTAATGGTATTATTTATGCATTAATAGGAAGGTCAAAATTTAAAATGGAAGCAGATCTTTTCAATGTTAAATTGCTTTTGTCTGTTCCAGCTTAAAAGGTCGTCTGATATCTATAAGCGTTGCTATATGGCCTTATCACCATGTTTCTACTTGTTAGAGCATTCAGTTTTAAAGCCATTTTCCAAATTATAAGTACAGACTATTTTACAAAAAACTATAAAATATACAATGTCTAGTTTTCTTTGTACTTTAAACTAAACTTTAAATATAAAGTTTTAAGGCCAGTAACCTTGCCAACTGTGGCAGCTTCTGTGATTATTAAATTGGAAGAAACTTCACTCTGGAAAGTTCCATAAAGCCAGCCAATCAGATACGACTCTAGGATTGAGAACGATTTCTTAGATTGTGTAGCATCAGGCAGTAAATAGTGATGCAGTACACGGGCTGTGGGCGTGTCTCCTGAGCCTGAGAGAACACATATCCCCAACGTCTTCAGCAAGACTTAAAAAATACATCAAAAAAATACAATTAAATTCACGATAATCATGCATTAGTTTGCTTCCCAAATGAGACCCGCAACAAGCTTGAAGCGCTGTGACACAGAGAAGAATGTCCCTCAGCGAAATGTGAATTTCCCAGCTTCATAAAAAGATAAAGAGACAGTGCCTGCATTAATAAAAGAATATGCAACATGTACAAAACATCTGCTTGTTGTATTTGCCAGTATTGCCCTGATGCCTTCCATCCAAAATCTCTTTGTACTGTTTTAAAGGCCCTTTTATGCTGTTAAGCCTTTTGACCCAGTGGCGAGCAAAGCCATGCAATTCTAATGGTATTGGCGGATGATGGGTAAGCAGATTACATTTTACCCCAGACTGCTTTAAACAGATCCCAGATCAGCTATTTGGCCCTTTATTACAAAGGCAAAGCTTCATCATCAGTTAAATACTGCCAAAAGGTCTTTATTCGAGCCAATGTTGCTGGTCTAGCTGATGACTGTGCTGGAAGGTTGAAGCAAAAACAACTAGTTATCCAGCCTGTTCGTTCTGTTGACCCTGGTGGAGCAGCTGGTTTAGCTAGTTAAGTCTGAAGGAAACACCTGCATCTCATGGTGTTACATGGAGTCAGTAAATCCAGAGTACATTTGCATACATTATTTTTATGGGACATGCTATCATTAAAAACCTACATGAAGATTTACTTATTAAATAACCTCAGTAGGAACCGACTGAAATGACTAAGTAGGGATGAAGTGGTGACATGTCACAAACACCTGTACTTAAGTGGAGCAAGAGGGGCAATAAACGAATGAGCCACACACCAAAAAAGCTTTTTTCTGTTTCAGCTGACTGCACCACATTATGGAAATCAGTCCTTGATGAATGACCAGAACGCAGCCAAGCAAGCCAATACAGAATACAGTGTACACCATTACCACCACTAAACAGCTAACAAATAACCACCAATCAGCCTGAGGAACAACCATCTCAATTCATTACCTAGCAATACCCAACATCCCATTATAAATATGGACTAATATGGATATGTGCCCACCTTAATATTTCCCATTACAGCCAGCAAAAGCATCTGGAGAAATGTTCCAGGATCGGAATTATTCCAAAAGCCCTGGTGACCCAGAGGATAATATTATTGGAAACCAAATAAACTTCTCAGTGAAGTTTCGTATTAAGCAAAAAGTTTCTTCTGAAATATTCTTGGGAGAAATATCGATAGAAATAAATGTGACAAAATTGGACATACAAGTAAGATCATTTACTCCTAGAAAATGTTGATGAGAAATTGAGTTTGTGAGTTCGATTGGAATCACTGCCATTATTTGCAGACTTGGGTATGTTGGCAGATTTGATTATGGCTTTAAGTCTAGGAGAAACAACTGAGATCCAAAAGCCAATTTGTAAGTCTGTGCCATGAAATATTATATGAAAACAGAAAATATTTAGTCTCCAGACTGCTAATACAGTTTAATATTATTTGGAGGTACGGGTTACAACAGGATCTATGACAAATCCGTCAAGGTATTTCCAATAGGCATTCCTCACAGATTCATCCACTGCAAACACAAGCCAGCCGAATGACTCCCCCTTTAATTTATTTATTTTTTGGTGTACACTTATGATTAGAGCCTTAGGCATGAAAGCCGTGCTTATCTGATCAATTCCCCTTTCACAGCGAGTCTGTGGCTTTAAGCTGGCAGAAGATTAAATGAGAACTAATGCGAGAGGTAATATCATTTTGAATGCTGTGTGATTGGTATGTCTGTCAACCTTTGCTAGGCATAGGAAAATTAAAATTCATTACTTGTGAAAGAGCCCCCATGCTGAGGTAATGAGAGTGAGGATGAATTAGCTTTCATGCAAGGCTTAATTTTGGTATTAATACATGTGTGCCAGCAACACACACACACACACACACACACAAATGATCAAATTGTCTAATTGTACCAAAAACATCCTGAATCACTGGCTGCAACAAGATGAAAACAAAATCATAATCGTATCCTCAATTGCAACTTTTGTAAAAATTGTTAAAAGTTAAAAGGGGAATTTTACAACCTTGCCATATTTTTCACTTCAAAATGGAATTTTTCACATTTGATAACTTTGAATTGAATTTACATTGTCACCAAAATTGTAGCAGTACAACTTTTTGACAAGTAGAACTTTACCACAAGAAAGGTTTTATTAAATTTTTTATTTTAGCACTGACAGAAACTTTTGACTTCTCTGAATCCTGAAAATGTCCACCAAGAACAGATGAAGAAGAAAAAGGACCCAGAAACTACAGGGATACAGACGACCAAGTTGACAACCTAATTATTAATCACTGAAATTTCAGCAACATCACATATTTTAATTAATTGCCTGACCATGAAAGTTACTGTGGCCTATTTGCCAGGATGTTTGGGGAGTTAGTCTAATAGTGTGGGCTGAAGATGAATATATTTAATTAGGACTAGAGGCCTTTGTTGTGCCGGCCTACAATGCAATCGAAGGGTCTAGTCAAATTCCCAGAGTGGTACGGTTTGGTGTAATTTTTCAAGCAACTTGTTCACATGCAATGGCAAATGCTTACTAAAATTGGAAAGAACATGTGAACGCTGAGCTGGCTGTTTCTCTGGGGAAGCTTCGGTTTTGAGTCTATAGCTTTTCAAGAAGAAAATAGATATTTGGGGCTCATTAAAATCTTACTGTGTCTTTTTCCTGAGAAGGAGCCCCAAGTTCATCAGTAACTCAGGAAGAGGTTTGTTTACCAATAAACAAATATTCTATCATTTCCAACACTGGAATCGTTCTAAACCTGGATGCCCTTAAGTTTTCAGAAGAACACTGAACATAAGAATCATGCAGCTACTGCCTTATAATTGAAGCTTTCAAGATCTATAAAAGGCCTAAAGAAAACCCACTATAAAATAATGAAAGTCATATGCTGTATTCTATGCTAGAGTCTTATAGATCTTATAGAGATACGCACTACAATAGTATTATGTGAAAAACAACAGCCATATCCAATAATTTTGCATACTGTCAGGGTTATGTCCTCATGTATGGACGTTAATAACAGTTATAGATGTAGTTAATAGAAATCTTTGAATTTTCAATGTTTCAATTATCTGGTTAAACATTTGGTGAGGTTCAGGGTAAACAACACACACACGCACATGCACACACACACACACGCATAATAATAATAAACCAACTAGGTATAAGATACATAATATAAAAACCCATAATATCTATTTTTGTGACGCACATAAACATTCATTTTTGTCTTACATTAATGGAAAAGATTTCTCGTAAGGCACTTTAAAGTGGTGTATAGTGGAACACAATCATCATTTGAAAAACACTTCACATATAATCTCATTGTATCCTTCTGTTTGCTATATTTCTTATTATGATAGCCTTTTGAAATTCAATTTGAGCAGATATTAGAAAATCCATAGGTAATTATCATAAGAGTAGAGACCGAATTACTGTTGCCTGCGATTACTGGGAGTGAATCAATCCTGGTTAATGATTTGTCAGAAATACACCTGATTCACTGCAGGTTCAAAAATGGAGTTTACATGTACAGAATGATAAAGCCATCACATTTCCTGTGTTCCTCACAGATGTTCTGCCATGTCTACTCATGAAACACTTGAGCCAAAACAATACGTATAAAACATAACAGACTTACAAATTTAAAAAATTTGAATTTGTGAAATACAAATTTAGAAATATTACTTAAACTCAGCACTTATAACATCAACAACAAAGAGCCACAAGTAACATTTGGCATTGTGATTGAACCACATTTATAAACATCTCACATGAACTTTAAGTGGCATAAAATCAATTAGATAAATATTCCTGAGATTTTAGAAAGACTGCTTTACCCTTTTGGTTACTGGTTAACACTATTTTACAAATCTTCGCAACATGTGCAAAAAATGTGTTTTCACAAAAGCGGAACAAATTATGACATCAACAATCTGATCACTACAAATCTGAACAATTTGAGAAAATAAATCGATTTGTGATTTCATGTTGACATGGGGGATCTCATAAAATTCCCTCACAAATCCAGTTGTCATTTCTTTGTTGTTGATTGATTTTTCATGGAAACAGAAAGTTGGAATGAAACAAATTACACGGTTCATCCCTTTTTCGTTTTGTTAGGCTACACCACCAATTGGCTTTAGTTACAAAACATCTGCATGTTACAGCCATTATGCATGTTTTGCTATCTGCTGGTCTAGGGGTCAGTAACCTTTTTCCTCAAAAGCCATATTTTGTCTTCTTTATTTGAATATTTCTTGTGTTTTGGTAATTTATTATTTGAGGTAAATTTGTTGTGTTAAATTCAAAAGGCAAACAAAAAAGTGCACTACTATGGCTCTGCAGGAACAGGGGGCCTGACCGCTATGCTAGTCGGATGCAGGTGCTATTATGGCAAGGGGCATCTTCATCTTAGAGAGAATCTGACTGGACACGCTTGATCTCTTTGTTGAAAACTGTAATACAATATATATCTGCTAAAATTACCTCAGAAATAACAGGCTACAACCCACAAATCTCACATTCTGATTTAATGGTGTCTTTATCATCTATTTTCAGCATCTAACTTGAAGGGCTATGAATAGCAACAGTGAAATGTTAAATACTGTTGCCATTTTGAGCACCATTTCGATTCTTTCAATTCATAGTTAAGTGTGGCATGAAGGTGCACAGTTTTCTTTACAGCAAAAGTTGGTGACTAAAAAATAACCAGCCGCTCACCATGATGTTTACTCATGCGCTAATAGTCTAAAACAGGATGGGTGGGCAAACCATGTCACAATTACTGCTGAGCAACAAAAGAAATGCAACGTAGCCCCTCTGCAAGCACACATATACGCACATATCACTTTTAATGGTAGGGCTGTGTACTATCCCTGCCAGTAAATTATCGCCATGGGGTGCGAGGGAACAGGCAGCAGAACAGAGAATGGATTTCCCCTCTCTAGGTTTAAAAGCTTTAAAGTGCCTTTCTCTTCCCTTAAAGAGACAGCAGAGACGTGTGCCCAAAATACATCTAGACCAGGTAGCAGTGCAGAATGCTAATAGATTTGCTTAAAACACCTCACAGCAGTGTGAAATTATTGAAAATGAAAGCCACTTTTTGGGTTAAACCCACAGGTGCTTTTAGGAATTTGTTTGTGGTTCTGAAATTCCTGAAAAAAAAAACACCTTCAGACTTCTCTGCTTTTACAAATCACAAGTTTGGGCCTACACTTTGGATTTTACTGAACTGTACACAACCATTTCTAACCAAACAGACTTGGTCACTTAACAGAAGCTGCTATTAAAGCATGCAATTGTCAGAGCACTTTGTGTGATACAGCATCTTTGATCCTTCTACAACATTCAATAAACTGCCATGTCTTATTAGTGTTTCAGATTTCACACATAAGTGTTTCCAGGTTGGAAGGGCTTCTTGCACCCCACATTCTGCAGTTCCACATAAAGAAAGTGAAGTTTTATAAAATGCACACAAAATAAAATTCTATCATAATTTACTCACCCTTATATTGTTTGTATGACTTCTTTCAATAGAACAGAAAAAAGTGACCTTTTCTGAGGACTGTGGCTGTCAAGCAATTTAGTTTGTCAAACACCATTTGATGGTTTTTAAAGGTTCTGTGGTTTCATTCATAGTTACAACATTGCTACCAACCAACTTACTATTATAAAGTTGAACTCTGTCACATTTCCTATGTGTTGCCTATGTCTCCTTAAACCCTCTTCCACTGATAAAGTATGACTTCCGGCCACTTTGTTGCTTTAAGCTGCTGTCAGTGTGAATGTCCATTTATTCTTCACTAGCTTCACCAGAGCAGAACCATTCAGGGTGGGTTTTTACCACTGCTGTGCTGCCAACAATCTCAACACTCAAGAATCTTTGTGTGCCACTCTGACACGTCGCAACCAAACATCCACCCACATCCCAAAGCTTCTCTACCTCCTCCTCCTTAATACTTCTGACTTTTTCCACCAAATCTCCCACAGTCTCAAATCTCAGCTGAAGGTGAAGCAGTGTGCTGTCACCCCAGATCACCAGCTGTTCTTTGTGGACCACGGCAACTGCCTGGGCTTCATGCCATTCCATTTCAAGGAAAATAAGACTTTTCCCGCCACCTCCTTGCTCAGCTGCTCATTTAGGGCAAAGCCATTCCACTGCTTGACTTCTGCAACTCTTTCTATGTTTCCCGTCCAGCAGTTCTGCTGTACAATGTAACACATTTCAGTTCTACTGGAAAACTGCTTGTCCAATCAGATTAGAGTATCAGAAGTATAGCCAATGCCAATATTGCATTTGTCATTTATTAGAATTACTATGCATTGCATTGCAACATTTACACATTGTTCTTTAAAAGTATTTGGTAACTTTTTTTGTCTTGGTTAAAACAAAAATCACCAAAACATTATATTATTGCTCAGAAGTTGCTTATCTATAACTTATGGGACTTATTGGTGTTCTGACAAAGTATCAACAATGTATCAACTTTGTCTCAGATATTTCTGCAAAAACTTCTTTAGCAATATTATTAACAGTCAAATAAGACTCAACAATAAAATTGTTGATAAACTGTACTGTACGAATCCAATAAAATGTTATTGAATAATTTGATGTGATATTTTACATTTTAAATTCTCAAACTTGTTGACAGTGGTCTTTGGTATCTTGGCAAATCAGAGCACAGTTATAGACTAATGAGATAATCTGACGAAATATCTGAGAAGAAGACCTAAGCAACGGCCCCATTTGCCCTCTGTTCATTATTTCATTATGATCTCATGAGAAACAACTGAGACATTAAAGAGACAAAATCCAACTATGGCATCTTCCTTTTCCTTGTGTAGCCCAGGTTTGTTATAAAATCTGGAAGCATGGAAAGTGAAATAAGCTCATAATGGATATTCCTAAAACCAATTTATCAAAGAGTCCAGGTTTGCTTTCTCACAGGCAGAGGCTGTGTACATGTATCCCAGGCTCCTCTGGGAGATAAGAGGGGGCCGAACGGTGCATTGTTTATTGGGAGTTGTGTTCAACATAAATCATCCGACCACAAAGACAGAGAAGATAACTCACCTTTCACTTTGTTTCTCGCTGTGGCCTCTAAGAGCGTGAAATGGAGAAGTGTGAAGATGGGTAACAGAGATGAAGAGAGAGAGGGAGAGAGAAAAATATTTATTAAGTGATTAGCAGAACAACATAAAACAGTTTTTATATACACAATATATAGTTTAAAACAGCGCTGTTAGTTAAACACCTAAAAGCATGAGATTGCTTAAATAAATATATTTTAAAATATTTAATATCTTGAATATTTAAAATGTATCCAGACAAATGTTTACACAATTAATTGTGCCCCTGTCCTTGATGTATAAACTGTAGTAAAGTATTTTTAGTCACAGTCCATTTAGTTCAATTTTTATAGTTTGAAGTGTTAATAACTTGGCACAGTGTCTAACAATTGCAGGCTCAAACCACAAGATTGTCAAATACAGAGATGCAATGCAACAGCCAAAGTTATTTAGTCTGGTGCATGTGTACTAGGCCACTAATTAAAATATAACACTTAAAATAAAAAAATGAATACAGTATACAAGAATACGGCCCATGTGAATTAATTTAATTACAGATAAAACAGATAGCAAAACATACCGATAGGCTTAATTATAGATATATGTAATTAACTGCAATTAATTTCATTAATTATAATAGGTAATGGGTACAATTGAATTTTTTCCATTGACTGACAGCTCAGATTCATACATTAATGCATTTAGCTTCAAATGTAATGTTCTTCTTTTTTAGAGTTTAAGTTTTGCTCAAGCTTGACTGCATAAGTGTAATACTTTTATTACATCTGACCTTCTGCTTTGCAAGCCGCCTGCCATAAACAGCGTCTTGATGAGGAGCGTTACAGACAATTTTATAGCGCACGCCATCTGTACAGACTTCTTCCCGGACCCAGCTGAATAATAATCACATACAGCCCCTCATTGTCAATATGAATATGGAACTTATAAATTGTGAGGTTAGACTAAGAACCGACACTGCAACAATTTACACGCTGGAAAATGACAGGAAAAAAACATAAATGCTTTTGCATTCTTCTGCTCCCAGGCAATATATTTTAGGTCATGAATAATTTACTGAGAACACTTTCTGACAACTTTTCAAACTTTGACAATATATAGTCAAACGTGGGGTGAAAAGTGCAGATTATTTGCATGTGACAAAGCAACACTAAAGCAGCTCTTAAAATTCTGCACAAATTAAAAAGATTTAAAATAGCTGTTTGATGAATAACAGAGAGTAGATTTGTAACTTGACTTTAATCATACATACATACAAGGCATGTGCCTTACCAAAGGAAACATTGCTTGGATGTTACTTTTTATAGCTAAAGAAATGTACAAATTTACATAGCACAAAATAAGTGTACAACAGCTTTCTGTAGAAACTTGTTTTCAAGTGTTCATTCATTCTTGTTGACATGTGAATCACCTAACAGGCTACGCAGAAAACTAAATTTACACTTGATTTTAAGATTTGTCAGGTTAACTGTAGTGACATGTTGCACTACATTGCAACTAATTTAATATGCAAACAAAAAAGTGTCACAAGCTATAACGCTGTATCTCTTGTCATGCAGTACCTGCAAATGCAACAGGAGTTATTTATTTTGCAGTTTCTGCATTAACACTTTAGAATGTGCTAGTTTTTTTTACCTCCACTTGTGATGTTTACCAATTACAAAAGTGTAGTAAAGCTGCCCAAAATGGTCAAAAACCAACCTACTGTCTTGCTTAAGCCATTTACGAACTTTCCCTGATAAAAGAAAACTGTTTTATGCATTTACATAACCTTACATGACATCAGCTTTCTAAGGGTAATCTGAGTATGACTGATATAGAGTATTGAGTAAAAGTCTCTATATGCTCTTCATTTAATCGCATTGCAACCTGAAAGAAACAATTGAGACCTTACAAAGATTCTCACATAATGACCATATCAGTTTATCTTGAGGGTTAACACTCCTACATTTTTCCAAAATAACCTCAGAGCCCTTTTTGTGCCAAACAACAGACAAACACAAGCATTACCACAGAGAAAGCCAGAATTATGTTTCTATTTATTAGACTGTGTATTGTCATTTAATTCTCCAAACAGCAATTTGGGAGACACAGTTTTTGTTGTACACAGCCAGTTCTATTAATACTCTGATGTCGTATCCCCTTGGAAAAACCCTGTATAGCTGTTAACAAGTTATACCATCACTGGCAGTTAAATACCCTTGACCCAGCACAGGCTCTCGGTCCCGAAACCCTGTATTGTTCGACCCACTGCGAATTAGCACATCGGTGTACTGTAGTTTAACGAAGGAATCACTATTTTCACACTCGTTAATCTCTCTTGTACTCCCCCCTTAGCCACACCTCCACCCACCCATCCCCAACCCCCAGCTCACATGGAAGTTATTAATCTATGACTCTCCGCAGTGTCGGAATCTAATAGTGTTGACAAAGTCAGACTCCATGATAAGATTCTCTTTGCTGTAAGCAGAGAGTGTTTGCTCCATCCTGAGAGGAATACCAATGAATACAAGGATCCACCGGAGAGCAAACGTTCCTAATCGAACTCCATTTGCTCTACTTTCAGTCTTTTCCTCTCCGTTTTCCTTTTTTTGAGTTGTTTATGAGAATCAGTGTGACTTGCAAATATAGAGAACTCAAAAAATGACAAGCCCATAAAGAGGATCAATGGTGCATTTTATAAAGACTGAATCCTAAGGCTGTGTGGGAACATTCATTATTAATCGTCCTGTTTGACACCTCACCTTAATCAAAGAAACATGAATTAGCTAATTACAGTTCATTGGATTTTTTGTGTGAAATGGCGATTATTCTTTCACGCTTTACATTGTATTTGACACTGCGGGGAACGCCTCCGTGTCACACACTGTCTGGATAAATCTCATCTGTCGAGAAATATCTGGGTCATATTTCATCAGAAAATCTGAAGAATTTTTGGCCTAACTTGTTGATCTGCTCCACTAGTTAGTCCTTTTCACTCTCTCTTTGCCGTTCTATACTGCACAATATACACATAACCAGACCAAAACTATTTAAACTAAACTAAACTTATTTAAACTTTTAACTTGAATATATCTGTATTGTCCTGTATATACAAAAAAAATCTCACATTTAATATCTGAACACCAAATAAAAACTATTTTTAAGTCAATTTTTATAACCATTAATATTTTTAATAAATTTAGACTTTTTTTATTATAAGCATCCCCTGAAAAGAACCCATGTTCTCCTTATTTTTACTTTAAAAAAATCTGTTTTAACTACAAAGAATGATTCTCTGATAGTTTTGTTGTATTTTAATTAAAGTTACTTTTAAAAAAATACAAAGTACTTTCTTAAGAATCTAATAACAATCACTAATAACAACTGGCTGCAAAGTACATTAAATATCCAGGCACAAGAGGAACTAGAGAGGAATGTGCTTAATTGTCACAAAACTACCATCACAATGCACAAATTTTAATGATCCTAAAAATAGCCTTCATTTTCTTTATGCAAAATTTAATTGCCCATTACTTTTATCTTCTGATGTTGGGGGAAATGTGACACGGTCGTGTTTGCTTCAACTATATAAAGGTATTTAAATGTAACAGTCAGGGTCGTTCAATGGTAATTAGCAGGATTCCTATCATGGAAGTTCTTCTGGCCCTGTGGCACTCTGCGGTAGACCCTGGAAACCACAGTATCCCTTTAAACATCTCCCCTCCCATGTTCTAGGAGACTGAAATCCTTTCTCACGCATTCATCTCTTTCTCCATTGCTTTTTCTGGCAGGGCCTATTTCTGATACCTGCCTGCAGGCAATGTGGAAAAGGGTGAGTTGGTCCCCACGGTGATTAGTCTAACCAACCATGAGAAAGGGTTTGTCCTCCAAAGCAAAAAGAAAGAGGCACTCTGTAGACTCGCCCTCCAGTGAGCTCACCGGGCGAGCTGTGGAATCATACCTCACGTTGCCAAACAGTGAGAATCCCCTGGGCTCTTTGGCTGCAACTGACCCCACGTCAAAAAGTAACCCATCATTCTCAAGCCAAAGGGGTAGAAAAGAATCTATCAAAAAATAACAGCAGAAAAGCTTGTTATTTCGGTTTGAACTGATTCCAGTACCGGAGCATTGAACCTGCTTGTTCCAAAGATTATTGTGAAGGGCGTGTAAGCGTGAAGGATTTTAGTGTTTAATTTCAGTCTAGTTGTACCGGTGATATTGGTGGAAAACAATGTGGATTCCCTGGTGTAGCGTTCTCAAATAAGGCCAGCTAGAGACTACATGTGTAAAACTAAACATAGCCCTCATAACCACAGACGGTACACTGTCTGTTTGCTGTGCCTCAAAACTTTTTGCAATATTGCGGTTTCTGAAGCTTTCCCTGGAGAAACTACCTGCTAGAGCAACTGAAATCAGCAGTCGGCTAGTGCCCACTTAAGCAGACATTCTCAGCCCTGATAATACGGAGAGTCTGAGGCAGACGAGATAGAAAACACTCCATGTGTTTCATATTAGGAGATTATAGATCTCCGAATATAAGCTTAGCGTTTATGTATCTGTACTTTTTCCTGGAGCAAAACCACATTGACTGAACAAGAATTTGATCAAAAATGTAATTTTGAAGATATGACAATTTAAAAAAATATTACATCATGTTCCAGACACATTTGAAGAAAAACTTAAACACTAACAAACAATAAAACAGGACTTTTATATTGTAAAACTTGCTGCAAAATGTAAAAACTTTTCTGCAACGATTCTGAGGTGTTGTGAATGGTTTCCAGGGCATTACTACACTGTAGCTAAGGTGAACTGTGTATCGCTATGCAGTTCCAAAAGTATTCTGCTTTTGATTGTTGTTAGCTTTTTGCATACTAGATCAGGTCAGCAAAGCCCCCCCAAGTCTCTCAAATATTCTGGTATCTTTAGTAGATATGCCTCAGTTCTTTATTTATTGCAAATCCGAATAATTTTTTTTCACAGTTTTTATTGTACACTAGGCAAAGTTCCTCAATGTGGCAGTACAGTACACCCGGACACCTGTGTACAGTAACAGTACACCTCTCCTGAACAAGCGACATTATTTGAATTATTCATGTTTGTTGCACATGAATACTTCACCAGCAAGTGAAGTTAAGGTTCAAATCTTTAACCCTAAATATGAGCAACACCAACAGTCATTCTTAACTTAGCAGGCATCGCTAATAACATGATATTTCTGTCCTTACCAGTTCCCAAGGGAAAGTCACCTGACATTCTAAGCATGCCCAGAACGATGCCAAGCAGAACAGCAGTTTTCGAGCCAGGACATCCTTAAGTGCGTGAAGTGACAGTCTGCACAATGTCACCCCATGCTGTCCTCCTCACCTGTGGCCAACGGCATGTGAATAATTCAACATCTCTGTATTATTAATGAAGTATGAGCTGTAAGTAATGGCTAATGCCGGGGGCCATTTACAGTGACAACGAAGAACACAATTCCAGGAGCAAGAAAACGGCCATATAAACACCTCACCGGTTCCCACGGGAAAGTTTAATGCCTCACACCTTTGCGTTTTTTATTTCCCCGCATTATCATAGCTAGAGTTGCGCTTAAAGGGCAGATTGGAATGAATGAATTGGTAAAAGGTTAAAGCGAAATTACGGTTGGAGACCAAAATGCCTCAGTCACATGAAAAGCACATTCACACTGGTAGAAATCCAAAAATGTATATATATACAAGTACAGTATAAGTACAGAAATATATATATATATATTTAAAATGCTAAAGAAATTACACTGATGCAAATGCCTCAGACCTGATAAACATGACAAATCCATGTAGGAGAAAAGATTAGGTTTAAGAAAGTGTTTATATTATTTTAAATGACAAGCATGTACAACAAAATATGGCTAAATGTTAAATTTACTAACGTTTATATATGTTTATAGCTTTAAAACATTTTTCTACAGAGCCATGCTAGCTGACAGTATCATAAAACTATAGTACAGAAACCCCTATACTTAGTTTCTATACCTAGTCACAAGGGTGGTCCCTGTGGATGTGGTCAATTTGTAGGAGGATCTTGCAGTGGTTGCTTAGATAACACAGAACTTTCTTTGAACAGGCAGCCTAATGTTTGTTCTTAACTTAGCGCCACCAAATGTGCCCAGTAAATATGTTTGAACACCTCTGTCATCATTAATGTTAGGTAATGATTTTAGTGGTTCGCTTCTCTGGTTCATTCAGATAAAACTATGTCTCTAAATCTTGTTTACAAGTTCTAAATATTATAAACATGAATTGTGTTGTGTCATTTTGATTTATTTGCCCTTGAATCTAAAGCTTAAGAAAAGAAATAATTTAATAACTCCCCTCTTCTAACACACTGTATACCTGATACATCATTGTGTCTTACCACTAATGTTAACATCACCACAACTTAGAACATCATTTGTGTCACATATATTGAAACGGCTAAGTGTAAAAGATGTTAATTTTTAAAGGTTTTATTGTTTGTTTTAGATTTGTCAACCTAGAAAGCCTCTGACTAAAATGGTAATACTGCTCACGTCTCACAAAACGTGTAAATTAGCCATTTTCTTTTTTATTTTGACCTACAACACATTGAATTAATTACACTGCATCCTACATCAATCCTACAATAATTGTTGAGGGCCCTTCGGCACCTGCGGGCCCCTAGAATTGTTTCCATATCTCACTACAGTAACTATGCCCTTCTGGCTCCACCTCCCAAAAAAAATCGCCACCTTTCATTGGCCACATGGCCGAAGCTACAGAAAACATTTTGACATTAAGCTCCCTTTGCATGCATCCCTGCAGCACACAGCATGCAGATAAGAGGGAACCTGCAGGTAATGGAGTATTCAACCTTCCGCAGTCCTTATCTGACACCTCCCCAAAAGAATGACGGCCCGTCAACACAGCATCTAGCTCTCACCTCTGACTTATGTCTACAACACCGATGACATTGGCCTCTGTTTGTCCGAACATAAGTAAACAGTGTTCAGAAGCGCTGAGGGGCTAGGAGTGAAGGAAGCAGGGTGGAGCTGTACTGCTTTAAGCTGTCTGAATGTGTGTGCTAATTGAACACGTTGCCTGGGAGACATTTATGTAACAATGAATTGCAATGCGCCCCAATAATTTGGACACTCAAGCCGCTCTTAAGCAAAATGTCATTGCATTAGATAACAGAAAATAAATAAATAAAAATAAATGGCATCTGTAAACAAATGACGCTAGACCTTTTCTTAGAATTGGCTTCATATTCCCTGGCCATTATTGCAATTTTTACTGGCTATGTGAAGTCTTATCACATCATACACTACAGACCATAGGATTCATTTTATTTTTTTAAACCCAAAACTTTTACTTGAAAATGTTTCTGTGCATCCTTCCTCATAAATAATGCTTAGTTCAGTTTTTTGTTATCTAGGAATCCAAATACTTTTCATAGATTAAAATTTGCTTTAATCAGGAATGACATGCTACATGTACAAACTACTGACCGATTTCCCCCTCCTTCCCTCAATCTCCTCAACAGATCATCTGTTCCTAATGTCTAGTTCTTTTTTAATGAGTTTTTAGAGTGCAGGAGAACCCTGCAGAACATGGAATGACCCACATGCAGTAGATACATGTGGTCGTTTGCCCCAGGAATGCTAAGTTCAATCTGTCTATTTTTATGTTTTGAACCGTCTCATGTCATTGTGACCTTCTCAAAGTTAGTGCCCTAAATCGGTTTTCATCCGTGTAAGCTGTGACCTTTCCAGCTTGGAGGCTTTTAGCCTTACCTGTAGCACCACACAGCTCCACCACCTGTTCCAAAACCACAGCCTGATGGAGAGCTAATGCTTCAGAGATCTGCAGAGCTCATTCACACCCCTCCAACATGGTCTGTGGCATTTGTATATTCAGCATTCTGAAATTCGACTTCAATAAACAGGGAATGCTGTTTTGACACTCGTGACATGATATGATGAAATGACTGCACACAAAGCTGTGCAAACCACTGGTCTCATTTTAGAAGCGATTAGCTTTGCTCTTTTTGGATAGTAGAAAAAAAGGAAAATGTTTGTTTTGGTGAGAGAAAGATTAAATTAACAAGGGTGGATGGATGAATGGATGTTTCGCAAACAGAAGCTAAAATTAAAACAATTTTCATTCATTTCTGAAGGAGTGATGGTTAGTTAGTTAGGTAGACAAACAAACAGATAGTAGATAGACAGATAGATATATAGACAGGAAGATATATAGGATGATAGGCAGACAAATACAGAAAACAGGCAGACAAACAAACAGACAGATTATTCAAAGATGTATAAAAACATGATTTTTGGAAAATTATCAAATTATGATATTATAGGTAACCTTTAAATGTGTAAACAGATTGATTTGTTTAATTCAGTGTTGTCATTAAGGAACTAAATGTTTTTCTACCCAAATCCATAAATTTCACAAATAGCAAAGCACAGAGAACAATTATAGTATACAATAGAAGCGATTTCTGTTAATGCTTGCTAACAATTGTGATGTCATATTACTGAGAATAAAACAATGGACTTTAAACTGCAGTGAGATTACTGTCCTGCACAGCCTACCAGATAAACAACTGAAGCCTTTGTCCAGAAAGAATTATAAGAATTACATTAACATGGCCAAAAGATGATGGACCAATGAAATGTACAGAATGTATGATTTGTGTTTATTTTGTACAAAATGTAAAAAAAAAAAAAAAAACTGTTCAACAAAAGTTTGAAGTTCTCAGGAAACGTCAAGAAGGTACATACTTCCCTTACAGTGTGAACACAAAAATATTCCAATGTAAAAAGTATTTATTTTTACAAACATAATTTTAAGTGATGATTGAAGAAAGTTTTGAAGAAAGCATTAGGTGTTCACACCATCTGACAACCTAAACCAAACCTGACACACAGGAAAGTCTCTGTAATGTTATTTCCTGTTATATGGTTTTCTGTGATAACAAAATGGCTTCCTGCACGTTGGTTACACAGCACTGTTTTCTGATCTGGTGAAAAATGTTTTTCAAATATTAAAGGCAGGCTAGGCAATATTTTCCAAAAACATTTTTTGGCTATGCTTGTTGAAAGTCTCTTCACATTGCGATACCACTCACTATGTGTTTTAAATTTAATTATGTATAATGTATATTAATGAAACATTAAGCCCAACTAAAGTTAAACTTCTCCCATAATTCAGTCGATTTTCCTCATTTTCTTTAATTGACAGCACAGAAGAGTATTTGGTCATTGTCTGCATGAACCTCAGCTGTATTTGTGAGTAAATTAACAGAACCATAAACACAATATCTGCATCACTTTAAAGGCCATGTCTTGGTTTCCTGACTACACTGCTCAGGGCAACACTACTGTATACAAGAACCTTTGCGTGACTGCAATCATTCCCACCTTTATAGATACAGTCCTAATTATGAGAACAATTGTCATATATAAATTCCCCAGATTTTACTTACTACAGTATGTTGTGCTGCCTTTTTGTTATTTTGACCAACAAATACATTACCTCAATTCAAAACCTCACAACACAACTCAGAGACAGCATATCAAATTCCAAACGTGCCGCAGCAGTCCATCACTCATGACCGGATGAACACTCGCTGTTATGCTGTGATACGGCGTTAAAAAAAAAATTTCCTCAGAGAGACAAAATTAGAAAAATGCCCAAAACACACACAGGTCAGTTTTCTCGAAACAGATTAAATCAAGTACTAGAGTAAACCGCAAATTCATTGTAGAAACACTATTGACAGTGTAATTTAATCCCGGACTAAGATTAATCCGAGTCTGGGCAACCGCCCTCAGAAGTTCATGTGCTGATGTGGACATGTGGAGCAGACCCGCTCTCTCCCTGCGAGGTTTCTACACAAACAATTTCTTCTGTCATGCTTCTGTGAACACACATCTAATATGTTCTTTTGGCATACACTGCAGGCAGCCAACACACTGAAAGACAACCGACATTGATTCCACAGAGACAGAGGTGTTGAGCGCTCGGGTAAAGTGAGCTGGTTTGTGTCCAAATTCAGGTGTAAGCACTTTTTTCATGTAGTTTTATGATGTTTTTGTTATTTTAGGTACAGAAAGAACTGAGGCTATGTATAGAAGCCGTCTAAAGCTTGCTCTTACATAAATGCCTTGTAGGGATGAAAGTCCTTAGCTAAGCTACAGTTTCTTGTGAAAAGATGAAAACATTTAAAAGAAGCAAATTGTTTGGTAGTTCAGGCAAAGTTAAATCTGCAAAAAACATTTTCTGGATCAGTATTTTTTACTTGTTTACAAGGTAGCATCCTTAAACAAAATACATTTACTTAGATATTAAAACTTTTCCTCATTTTAAGAATTAATATAATAGTTTATGCTTAAAATAGGAAACAACTATTTCCAGAAGGGTAAAAATAAATATAATTCAAGATATTTTATGAAATAAGTCTTAGTATTTTACTTTATAACATCATTCATTATCTTTTTAGGGATGATTAGATGTTTTACTGGAAGGCAAAATAGAATGCAGAGAAAACAAAAATGTAGTTTGTTTGTACTGTACATAAAGCTTTAAATGTAAAGCTGTAAAGCTTTGTGTTTTTTGCATGGCAGCGCTGAAAGAGAACTGATGAGTGCTTTTAATTTATTGCTGTTAGTATTAATTTATTTCTTCATAAAATACTATTTTAATTCATCTATAGTTTACAACACACTTTTTTCCTTTAAACTTTTATGTTTAATGGGACCAGCCAGCTGCATTCTTCAGTAAACTTGCCATAAGTGGGATCGTCCTTTCAAAGACACATTTCAAAATTCAGTGTTCTTCAACACCCATCGGCCTCCAGAGAGCGAGTCTGGAACAGAACAACATTAAGCACCAGCAGAGACAGAGAAGCAAACTCCAAAAGAGGAAACAGATTGAGACAATTTTGAAATTGAAAGAGCAGAAGTTCAACAAACTCATCACATTTAACTCAAACAAGGTCAATGTGATGCTTCAGTCCAGAAATGACATCAGCCTCTATTCTCATTTGGCTTGCGGGCAGCAGGAGCCGAGAGGACGCTTAGGTGAGCCTCAAGGTCGCACGTTTAATGGTCAAACCCTGCAGAGAATGTGCGGATTTGTCTGCAAGTGAGCCAACAAACATGCCATCTAAAAAGAACCGCTATTATCTGGCTCTACGCATGGAGACTAGGTCCTACTGACATTGGGCGGCCAATGGGCTCCGACGCATAGCAACCACTTAACTGGGCCCTGGGAATCCAAGGCAACTGCACGCCTCGCTAACACCCTTGTTGACAGGGCGATTCCCAATAAGTCAATTTCCGGCCCAGTAATTTACTTGTGGTCCCTGGTGCCTCCTGTGCTCGAGACGGCAGATATATCGGACAAACAAGGACTGACAACATTTTGTTTACATAGGCATCTTTATTTGTTACCGTGAATATTTATGAATGCCCTACGGGGTTGGTGGCACTAAATTACAGTGGGTTCTTAAAAGATCGGGGGATATCAAGCACACTAGCGAAGTCGATGCTAATCTGTAGAAAGAGCTAAATTCAACCATTCACCACACCGCCCCCCCCAAAAAGAAGAAGAATTTGTCATTTCAACGTTCCATGCACATTCTTATGGGTTATTACAAATTTTACACGACTCTTAGAACCACACAGTTGCAGTCATAAATTACAATTTCGAGATAAATTACGGAACGAAAGCAAGACTGCCCTTCAGCGCAATTCATGAAATAGAAATGAGGGCAGAGATTCAAGGTCAATAAAAGCCCTGCACTGCGCGTTTACACTCACTCTAGCTTATAGAAGATGTATGTTGACAGCTAACAATTACAACAGCCATGCAACCAATGCGGTGAAGTGTCAAGCCGCATCAGTCAGCACACACAAGCTAAAGCATAAACTTTACATTTTTCTTACTCTCCAAATAAAATAAAGGGAAATTAAGGGGTGGGTTGTCACATTATTATCTGTGGAGTGGGCAGAAGGTTACGGATTAAGGAAAAGTATAACAGAAGGCAAATGCAACATTAAAAAGCATAAATCACAATCGAGATTAATGACACTCATTCAGAAGAACTCACTTCTTGCTTGAAAGCAAGTGTGTTATTGATAAGTGACCACAAAAAGTGATTTTTCTCACAAAAAAAGCAGATGGCTTTTTGATTCAGACACGCATCCTGTCTATTAGTTTTACATCGTTAACTGTCTAGCTACACCCTAGCAACAACAAAATTAAATTAATAAGCCATATCAAAATGTTAACATGGTGTTTGCCAGGGCAAAACTCAAAAGAATATTTCAACACTTTTACAACACACACATTTTACAACACAACACATTTACAACATTTTTATAAAAAAAAAGCACCCATCTATGTTGTATCTGCTGGTAATGAAGTTTGCTGTGCATGTTACAGCATGCATCCTGTTGACAGAACCTTTTATTAATTATGAGTGCCATTCAGCACCCTCATGAAAATTCAGCTGCAAGTAAAACTGTGACCCAAATTGTTGCAGGGCAGCCCAGCTCATTTCCACTTTGAAGCTTGTGCAAGTCACTCATCACAATAATGAGGACATGGATAGGTATGAGTAAAACAGGGCTAAACAGGAAATTTAAATAGTTTCCAAGCGTCTCCTGATAAATTATTTTATATGACAAATCATCATATCCAGTTACTTTCATATGACGAAGTTATTTTAAAATGGGTTACCATTATTACAAAAAATACCAATTCTAATATTATTCTAATAATATATTATGAATACACAATAATAATATACGTAAAATAATAATAATAATGTAGCAATCCTGTAGCTCAACTGGTAGAGCATTGCATTATCAGCACAAAGGTTGTGGGTTCGATCCCAGGGAATGCAAGTACTGATGAAAAAGTATACTTTGAATTCACTGTAAGTTACATTGGATAAAATAATCTGCCAAATGAAAAAAATGTAAATGAAATATAATTTTAAATTAATATAAAATTATAATATATTTTATATAGTAATAATATCACTTTGGGTTTTAAGACACAGAAAGTTACAGTTACCATCCAACACTTTTCTTACACCTTTCATTCACACATCCTGAAAACTTAGTGTGTGTGTCTGTGCACTGAACTTCAAAAGATCTCCCACAGCGCACCCTTACCTCCCCATCATCCCATAACCAGAAACCCATCACACTTGTCCCCAGGAAAGTCTTTCACAAGCCCTTCTTCGCTGTTCAGGCACCCTGAGGGAGAAACCCACCCTTTCTTCACCATCGGAATGAGAAGAGCCTGTTTTTAATGGCTCAGAGCGCTTAGCATGGCAGCAGATGGGGGTCCAGTTGGCACCGTTCTCATTAAAGGAGCTTGAAGCCATCCTCCTTCCAACAGCCACCTGTCCAGCAGGTCTAATGCCACCCCAGCACCTGGCCAAACCATTACATGTTATGATCATGGTTCAGGATGGGCGGCACCAAGACTTCCTGCTTCATTTGTTTAATCAGTGAAGAGGAGGCTAATAGCAGCATGTGCAGTCATCTCTCTCAGTGATGCGTTTCGGCAGCTGTACTTCTTAGTGAATTTTCAAGTAATATTTTGTACGTTGCATCATTTCCCGTTTCGGCTTATATTATCCACTACAAATCCTCAAAGACCCAAATATGTCTAAAACACAGACTGGGATATAAATGGACCGCTACAGCTAGGATTTCTTGTAATGCGTCTCTAAACATCAGATCGTAGACGTATACGGCACGTTGAGGAGTCTGACAGAGATTTGATGCACTGTGACTGCACGTCATGCAGACAGACAGTCGAGTCTGATCATTCTCAAGAGCTCATTGGCTTTCGTAACAGCTGATCCCAGCAGTATGTTCCAAACACCCAGACCCTGAAATGAGATGCATCTAAAATGCTGACAATGCCAATGCAGTATCCCCATAATTACCTCCTCATTTAGATCCATAAACAGTCCTGGAGAAAAGCCAGTTTCCCTCTATTCAAATAAACTTCCCACGTTATCACAGATGCATTTAACTGTATCTCCAGTCATCCATTTTTATGCCGTCTTTGTTTGCTGAGGGTTTGAATTTATTAGTTTTTTCAAATACAAATATAAAAAGGCTAGTTAAACAGGTATCGACTTCAACACACATTTACTGTCATCAATATGTTTTCAATTTATAAATAAAAAAATGACATATTCGAATATCAATTTTTTTAGGGGACAAGGTAAAACATGTTTTAAAAAAAAGATTCATTTTTATAAATAAATAGGAAATTACATGACAGAGAACACTAACCAGTAAGTGTCTACAAAACAACAAATAATGTTGTGAAATATGAAATATTATTTGTTATTTAAGTTTTTGTTTATATGCAAACTTGTTTAAAAATTAGCAAGCAATTATAATTACTAGGAAATTGTAGTTAAGAAAATATGAACTTGAGCTTGATAAGCTTATCAGAGTAGCTTTTGGCTATGTTTGTTTTCTTGTTTTCTTATGTATAAATAATGACCAGAGGAAAGCTGATTTTTGAATATCAACAGCATAACTCTAATTGGTCTCATGAGTTTGATTTGGGAAAATAACTGTCTGTGCCTTTAAGCCATATTTGCTGACGTCAACAAATGCAGGATTTTGGTTGAGTAAAAGAATATCAGAGGCAAATATTGTTTTCCTTGTTGTCTCCAGAGATTAACCGCCATACATATGAGATGTAGCAGAGCACGCAATGGAAACAAAACATTTATCTAAAATGATAAACAACAGCAGAACACAAACAAATTAAGATGAATGATGCAATTTCTTGCCTAAACTCTTTTAGGCCTGCAAGTTCCATTACTTAATTAGATACTTAACATGTGCCATTTTCATATTTTCTCAATAGTGTCTCTTCAGAATACATTTTGTGTCTTGAGTTTAAAAGCACAAAACTACTCACAGCCAAAGGCTTCCTTGATGAGCAGTTAAATGTATATATTTTAAGACACACCTTCTAACATTCCAGTTATTATTGGGACGTGCGATGCCACGACTGCAACAGTCGTGCGAAACGTCTTCATTTATCACAGGTAGTCTGTCGCTTTTCGTCCAAATTTTAGGTGATATCCGGCACCAAGAACAAACATCTCATCTGTCACTAAGGCTCTGCATCAGCAAACCTCCTCTCTCGACCTCACGGAGTGGCCACAAGACTCAGAAAATATCACTCCAATATCAACATCAGCCACCAGTCATAAAACACAGGAAATTAAGGTGGGCGGACGGTCTGGCAAATGCGCTTATATTGCCATTTGAGGGCACTTAAGATGCCCTAACCGGGATGTAACATCAGGCACTAAAATCTCTCCAAATAAAAAAAGTACATCAAGATACCAAAATTATACCTTTCTTAGAAAAGGACCTGCTTCACTAGTCTTGAGCTGTTTGGTCATTTCCAGTTCTAAATCAATTGAAACAGGACTAATGTACTGCCACTAGAAGCAAAATGCATCAGTCTCTAATGCATCTATCTCTGTTTGAGGCTTTCTGAGAATGGGGGTTTAGATAAGGCTGGCTAGCATGACCCAGTCAACCCCGGCTTGTAAAAGTTTTAACTACACAATTCAGGGGGGAATAAAACATCAAACTATTAATGGACATTTCAAAGTAGCTGCATTTTTGACAATTGTTATATATTATGAATATTTCATTGCATTAGAGTAGATGTTTTGCTGCTGACCAACTTTATGGAGGGCTCTTTAAACAAGCACAAAATGTACTTTGTACATTTCTGTTAACAAAGTGCATGTTTTTGCTGTACTGTCAGCCAATCAGAATTGTCAAATTGTAATTTTCTGGTCACATGGAATTTACAGATTAGGTGATTGGTCAGAACGGAGTGCCCATATGGGGGAAGAAAGCAGGTTGGCGAGGTGGTATAATCTGGTGAATAACGCCAACTCAGATGATAGCGAATACTAACAGATGAATCTCTCATTGTATTACAGGCCTCTTTGGTTTAGACTGACAGAGACAAACAAGAAGCCATTAAGCCTCCATTAACTACATGATATCTAAAGCACAAATATGATACACTGACACAAATCAAACTCTAACTTATATTTAATTTAAGCAAAGTTGACTGCTCACATTAAACGCCGGTGAGATCCAGAGCTGGCACAAGGAAACAATATTCACTTTACACCGCACAGTTCAGTTAAATAGTGCAGTTTAATTCTTATTTTAAAGCTTCTTGAGCAGCTTCTTAAAATTATATGTTTGCTAAGAGTGAAATAATATCAACCCAAAAACATTTCACACAACCTCCCACAGCTTCCTATTTGTCACCACATATATAGCTCCACCCCAAACTCACACCATTGGTTGAGCCAATGTCAGCCTGTCAGGGATTCAGAAACAAATTTCCTTTTTTTCTTCCTTTTTCTCCCAATCACAGAAATGACAACCTTTACCTTTAGACAACCAGGGTGTTTAAATGTAGCTCTGATGACCTAAAGACACATCATTTTTACTGTTTACCCACATATAAGATCTGATCTTTGGCAGTTGACAGTGTAACTATAGCCTGGATCAACCACTCTTTGCTCTGACCAACAAACACCATATTCAAATGTCTGTAATCTGTCACAGAGTTGATGTTTAAGGCATTCAATAGCTGCACTCATGCATTCATGTATCTACCACTTACATCAGTACTACCAGGTTGAGGCTTCCAGAGTGAGGCTGTGCAATAGGGGATCTGTCTGCATTTGTTTATGATCAATCAAGCTAATAGGTCTTCTTGGGCATGTTGTTTACAATGGCCTTATTTCCTCCGGTTCGATCATGTATTTACTGCTTTCTTCACCCCGTCAAAACGAAATATGACTCTTAACCGTGCTTGATTCCACCAGTGATCCGGCATTAGCAACTTTGCCATGTTCCCTGATGTTTTAGCCCGCCGTATTTTCTCTCTAAACCAGTGTCTCTTTCACTCGTCTCTTACACGCTCCAAAACATGTAATTTCTAGCTGTCCGAACTGATGCCTGTGGCAGCCTCTCCACCCCTCAAGACTAACAATCATCAGATTTGCTCATGATCCATGCTGGAGGAGAAACTGCTGCCCATGTGTGATTGGACCTGTCAGTTACTGCAGCCACCCCCTCCATTGTTTAACCTTCTGTATTTATCTATCTGTCCTATTTAAAAAAATCTGACTTAACCTGTGATGGTTTAAATGTACACCTGAAAATTTACATGAATGTCATGTCAGTAAAAAAGTGTTAATGGTTCCAAAAACAGATATTTTATAATAGATATTCAAGCAAAATGTTTATTTAAATTCATCTTTTTTTGCATAAATTGAACCTGGACATATGTATAGGCAATTCGACCTATAATATAAAACCTCATACTATACTACTGCCACTATGGACAAGTTAATAATATACAACTATAAATCTATAATATGCATCAAGTGCTGTGGGGACAATAAGAGCAAGAGATGGGCAGCACCAGAGAGAGAAACGGAAAAAGAGAGAAAGAAAAGGGAAGAGTCCAAAAACGCCTCATCTTCAGCCCTCCATCAGACAGCAGGAGAGATGGACAGTATGTCGACTGATTCTCCTCAGAGATTGATTGCCTGCAGTTGGCTGTCGGGAGAGATTAAGCTTTGTGGCTTCCCCAAAACACGCCTGAAATGATCTTTGTGAAGCATCAACCTGCTGAAAACCTTCCCATCCAACCCAAAACAAATACACTCTCACTGCTGCAGATATGGCCTGAGGTAATGCCCACTGAACAGTGAAATCTTTAACACTTACATGATGGGTTATAACACATAAAATACCCCAGTATATATAGTTTAAGCTTGATGGTCTTCTATAATGCCCTATGCTATAAAGACAGATAAAAATGTTGGCTTCTGTCTAGCCACATATAGCAGTGGCTGGTGACAGATCAGAGCCAGACAAAAGCACTTAACTTTGACATTTTGCAAGGCTATAACTTCAGTTATGATAGAATGAGGGAGGGAGGGAGGTTTGTGTTTATATGACTGCGGGGGTCATGGTACTTAAGGGCCTGAATTCCTCTAGGCAACCGTTTCTGATTCTTCACTTTACATACTGTAGGCAGGGAAAGTTAGGGGCCGTCACAAAACTCTGCACTGTTTTTCAGTTGTTTTTGTGCATCTTTGACCATCATGATAATTCTCACTTTTTTAGTGTTTTGCACATAGAAAACATGTTTGTAAGATGATCTGCTTTTAATTGTATGCAATTTATCGCAGATATTTTCTAAAAAAGTAAGCTAAACAAATTAATACAAATGATCACACTCCCTGCAATTGAATTCCAACATGTAGAACTAAATGTTTTGAGTTCTAAAGGTGAAAAGTAAGAAATAGTTCACACAAGAGGGGGTCTTGTGTATAAAAGCAGCTAGACAGGAGCACAACAGAATGAACAGAATACAGATTTACTTCAATTCGACATAGAAAAACACTGAAATATGATGTAACCGCCAAAGAGCTTCACCTGCATGTGCATACAGACACATTTTTTTTGTTATAAACAGCAGACAAAATACAAGATTGTGTCTTGTGTCAATAGGTTCTGCTGTGAATCCACTTCAGACATACTAATTGCCAAATAATTTGATTGAACTGTGGGCTAGTGTCAGACTAACACTAAATGATTTGCCAAAACATATTGATTCTGAAAGCCACATTTTGTCATTTTTACTGAATACTTTCATTTGCCCCAGTAATTCATTATAAGATTATTACAACAAGTAATTCATTAGTTGGCATATTATATAACTAAGCTAATTAAAACTGAAATTGAAATAAAACAAGATTTAAAATGCAAAAAATTGAAGTCTCTAAATTTTAAATTCCCACAATTTACTTTATCACTGAGCACAGCTACATACCAAGGCTCCATAACTCGACAGCTTCACGTCTGAATAACTTAAATTACTTTAAACACTTTAAGCACCTTTAGAGATGGTTTCTTAAATGTGGCTGCCACCCAACAGCTTCCATGCAAGCACAGTGCATGACTCCTTATCAGAAAGTGCTGACGGTGCATAAATTTCTCATGCTAAAAAATTTTTTAGGCTGTATATCATCACCGCATAAGATTAAATGACTGCATTCTGCCTACAAGATAAAATTGAAAACAAAATCATGCTACGCACATCAGGAGACGTCTGTGGGAAATCCACCATAAATCATACATGAAGGATGCATTAATAATTCAACGCATGCCATTCAAATGTTTGTGTAAAATGTATCCAGCCGCAAGGATTAAGAGTGACTGTGGTGTTCTCACTCAGAATAAATAAACATGAAATGCAGAGTCAGGCTAACAACTGAACTCATCCAAGTAAATCTTTCCCTAGCAACAAAGTTCACCAGGGCTTAGCATGCTTAAATGCGACCCCCTCAACAGTAATTACCTTGCTAATTCAATAATGAATCTGTAAATATTCATCCGTTGCTGTGCAAGTGAAGCATAGAGAAGCGTTCAGTCGCAGTGAGCATTGAAAGACAGACCATTTACCCGGCGTGACCCCATATATATGCAAACACGGCAGAGCTGCTGTCTACAAACTGTCCAGAGTTCTTGTTGGAAATCTTTTAGTGCAATGCACTGTCAGAAAAACAACCAAGCGTGCCGTTTACAGTTTGCAACGCGGCAGTGAATACACGGGTTCTCTTCGGCTGGGTAAACAGCGTTTATCCCTCAGAAGAAGTATTGGGACACTGTGTCTATTTAGATGATTAAAAAGACTGACTAATTACACTAAATTATTCTAATGATGAGCAGTGGCATCGAAGAGCTGATTTGTTGACATGTCTAACAACATTTCCTGCACAGTGGAGCTGTGCCAACAAACCTGTTAAACTCACTGCTGTTCTTTTTTCTTATTCATCTTTATTCATTTGCATTGAAACACGTGTAAGTTTTCCTCTGGGTATAAAGATTTTGGCTCTGAAGGGCCCTGTCAGACCTAAGTGCTATAAACAAACAAACACAAGCACAAAGTTCTCAATCAGAATGTTGCATGGAGGCGAACTAGGAAGTAAGTGGAAATAAGAATTTATTTACTAAAAAATAAAATGAAAGCTTAGCAAATAACACTTGACTTTGTGCCTGTAGTCATCAGAAGTCTGGTGGCTTGAAGCACCAACTCTGAATTATGGGGCAGAAGTCAACTTCATCTCTGAATGATGTTAATAAAATGGCCAGGTATGAAAACTTAGCAGCAAAAAGCTGATATACAAAGGTGATAAAGAAATATTTTCTTGCCACTGCCACTACAATTCCCTCTCCCAAACTTTTTCTAGGCTGTTTTTATTCTCTCGAAAAGAGAGCCATGCAAAAAAACTGCAATGCTCTAACAGCTTGCATAATGTCAGATTAATCCTGCCAATAATAATGGGGCAAAGTAACTAATGTTCCGCTCTGTGGAGGATACCAGAGCGCATCACAGTCTGGCAAGTGGGCACGCCAAAATTACGAGTCCCGTGGGAAACACGACCTAGTTCATTATTCCGCTTCCGACTGGAGAAAAGATTTGTCATCACACTTTTCCCTTACAAACACACCCACTATTATTTCACTGGATGGTGTTAAGCTGCACCTCCATAACCCGACATCTGCTGAAACATACAAGACCACCAAACCGGCAACTGTACTACACAACACAAAGAGTTTTTTGACACCTTTAAAAAACAGGAGGAAACAGAATGAAATTGACTTGACTGTTTGCCATGCCGTCACCAAACTAATATGTCTTACTGTTGGTTGCAAATATCAAGCAAAGTTAAATGTTTTCGTACTAATACAGGAATCGCATACTAACAGGGTTGAGTGTTATGTGTTATGATTTCAGTAATTACAATTAGTTGTAAGTTAGAATTTAAACTAACTACAAATAATGAAATATTGTTTATCATCGTTTATTAGATTGTTGCCCATTTTTGGAAGAGGTAGTTTAAAATTGTTTATTTTAGGCAACAGTTTATCAAGTACATAAACCATACATAAAAAGTACATGAAAAGTACAGGAATTTTCCTCCAATGCTTTAAAAAAAATAACAGGACCCCAAGGTGTCCATATTTGTGGAATGTGCCTTTTAAAAACAAGGATGACATTTTCCCTGTCCATTTATCTGTGAGGAATATGTAAAAGACACCCCCTGTGACACCCCAAAATAAATGTTAATAGAGTATCCATACAATGCATGCATACATCCTTGGCAATAGCCATAGAAATGGATGCAGTGCTAAAATGTAAAGTATATATATTGTTCCTAACTGGGCATCTCCAGAAGCTCTTTACATTCTTCACTGAAACTACTTTACCTTCTGCCTCCATTATTCAGAGCACAGAACAAGGATGCATCATCCCCAGCAGCGACACAGACCTACTCTCAACATGTCCACTAGAAACAGGAAACTGTCTTACCTGTGGAGACAAAAGAAATGAAAATGAGACACAATGCAGGCTATGATGCATAGTTGCAACACACACATAGAGGGTGCAACACACACACGCAAACACATTTAGAAAAACTAATGTACAAAATAATTTAAGAAATCTGCAGTTATGGAACAAGTATTTGGTAATAACTTAAGGGATTGCTTTTATTTTACTTAAAATAAGTCATAAATTACATAAATTTACATTTAATTTTTATTTGAAATTACATATTCTGAAATATAATGTATTGGCAAACAATGTGTAGAAGGTAAAACTCTAGTTTATGTTTTTATAATGCTTCTGTTGTGGGTGGTTGGCAGGGTTTTGCTATGTAATTGCACTTTCTAAGTGGTTGTTTGTGCTGTGCGGTTGCTGCTGTAGGTTGTTTGTCAAAGACCCACCTTCTATAATATTCTGGTCTAATAATAACAGTAACGACTGCTTTAGCAAAGACCACTAAATATGTTTTGGTTTAACAAATTAGCACATTACAACTACCTGTAGATAACTCACAAAATGATAATCAGGGTTCAAAGAAAATTTGGACAAACTGTTGTTGCATTATTGCATAACATGATGGCTATGTTTGCACATTTATTATGCTGGCAGGTTGGAGGGCACAAAACTGTTGTTTATATGCAGTTCAGTTTTAAACCAAAACTCAACTGCATGCTGTAGTTAATGTGGCACCTTTAAACGTGACTTTCTTTTTTGCACTACTAGTAATACAGAACAGAATTTCAAAAATTC
>JBAJNP010001629.1:47232-58116 GCA_036877545.1 Yasuhikotakia modesta
TGTCGACTGATTCTCCTCAGAGATTGATTGCCTGCAGTTGGCTGTCGGGAGAGATTAAGCTTTGTGGCTTCCCCAAAACACGCCTGAAATGATCTTTGTGAAGTTTCAGCCTGCCGAAAACCTTCCCATCCAACCCAAAACAAATAAACTCTCACTGCTACAGATAGGGCCTGCGGTAATGCCCAATGAACAGTGAAATCTTTAACACTTACATGATGGGTTATAACACGTAAAATACCCGGTATATAGTAGTTTAGCTTGATGCTCTTCTATAATGCCCCATGCTATAAAAGGAGATAAAAATGTTAGCATCTGTCTAACCACGTAGGGCAGTGGCTGGTGACAGATCAGAGCCAGACAAAAGCACTTAACTTTGACATTTTGCAAGGCTATAACTTTGGTTATGATAGAATGAGAGAGGGATGGAGGTCTGTGTTTATCTGACTCTGGGGGTCACAGTACTTAAGGGCTTGAATTGCTCTAGGCAACAGTTTCGGTTTCTTCCTTTTACATAGGGAGGGAAAGTTAGGGGCCGTCACAAATATCTGCACTGTTTTTAAATCAGTGTAAAAGTGCAGATGGGCATATTCAAGATATACATCACAACACTTCTCATTTTTTAGTGTCGATTCATCATAAAATTAATTCATCAATTAATTTTATGATGAATCAACAAACTAATACAAGTTATAAATACAAGTTATCGTGATTCCTAAAAAAAGGTGCAATTTCATTCTGAAATTTAAAACCGATTTCTTTTCTGTAGATTTTTTCTGCCAACTACTTTTCAGTTTTTGTGATTCTCACCTGCTGGTACAAGATAAATGAGTGAGAAATAGTTCACACAGGAAGCGGTCTTGTGTTTAAAAACAGCTAGAGCGCAGCAGAATGGAACAGAATACAGATTTACTTTCAATTTGACACTGAAAAGCACTGAGACATGATGCAACTGCCAATTTGGGTCACCTGCATGTATACATAGGCTAACAATTAAAAAATGTTTCTTGCAAAGCAATATTTAATGTATTTTCAGACAAAATACAATAATGTGCCCTGTGTCAATAGACTCTACTGTGAATTGCTGTAAGCTATGGGCCAGTGACAGGTTTATGTTAAAGGATTTGTCCAAACATTGATTTTGAAGTCAGCTTTTGTCATTCAATGCTTTCATCTGCCGCAATAATAATAACAATAATCTTGGAATATTAGTAATTAAATAATTGGCATATTATGTAATGAAGCTGATTTAAACTGCAATTTTTAAAGCAAGTACCTCCTGTGTGAACTAACTCTGAGATTTAGAATTACGTCTCAAAATTACACATTTTTTCCCACAACTCATCTGGTCACTGTGCAAAGCTGCATACCAAGGTTCTATAGCACGACAACCTCACATCTGAATATAATACAACAACTTTGGAGATGGTTTCTCAAAGATGGCTGCCACACAATAGCTTCCATGTAAGCATGAAAGCGCCAAGTGCGGATGAATTTAACATACAATGTTTTAGGTAGCATTTCATCCCCACATAAGATGAAATTAACTCACCACATGACTTACAAGTAAGGCTAAAATTGTAAAACATAAATTGAGTCAGTCGTGTTACGAATCACATTGGGAATTATCTGTGGGGGAAATCCACCATAAATCATACATGAGGGATGCATTAATAATTCAACACATGCCATTCAAATGTTAGGATTGGATCAAATGCCACAAGGATTAAGAATGACATTTTTTCTCTTTTTGAGTAAGTAAACATGAAATGCAGTCAGATGATCAACAGCTGTGATCCAAGTAGATCTTTTCTGGCAACAAGTTTACTAAGACTAAGCGTGCTTAAATTTGACACCCTCAACAGTAAATGCCTCTGTAATTCAATAATAAATCTGTAAATATTTATCTATTGCGGTACGACTAAAGATGTACAGAAGCGTTTGGTCGCAGTGAGTACTAAAAGATGGACCATTTATCTGGCAAGACCCCATATATATGCAAACAAAACAGATCTGCTGTCTACAAACTGTCCAGAGTTCTTGTTTGAAAAAAATGTATCAGCGCAATTCATTGTCAGAAACACAATCAAGCGTGTTGTTTAAAGTTTGCAGGAGTGAAAACACAGGTTCTTTTCAGCTGTGTAAACAGCATTTATCTCTGAGAGGAAGTATTGGGACACTGTGTCTACTTAGATGATTAAAAAGACTTACTAATTACACTGAATTATTCTAATGATGAGCAGTGTCATCTAAGAGCTGATTTGTTGACACGCCTAACAACATTTTCTGCGCCGTGGAGCCGTGCCAACAGACCCGTTAAATTCACTGCTGTTCTTATTGGTCTTTATTAATTTACATTGAGACACATGTAACGCTTCCTCAGGGTTATAAAACACTCTGGCTGGAAAGAGTCCTGTCACACTAGTGCTATAAACAAACAAGCAAACAGACAAAAGGACACAGTCCTCTGTCACAATGTTGCATAGAGGCAAGTGAGTAGAAATACAACTATATAGGTTCACATGTTTGACAAATTTTGACTTTTAAAGTCTTCAAAGCAGATTTATTTAAAAAAATAAAACAAATGCTAAACAAATGAACATAATTTCTTCAGTTGCAAGTAGCGCTAACCTAAAATCCAGTTTAGGAAAGTAGTCAATAAAGTATCAATATTGGATTTCAAATCTGTGAATTTGCATCTATCAGTGGTCAATGTGATTCCTCTCAGTGACTCAAATTGTTTTGTTTTCTCATAAAAAGGCTGATTTATTCACTGACCCTTTCTGTAGGTTACATCCCTAGAAGGTGGAGTCCAGTAAGAGTGCCTTTACAAGTATGAGTCATTAAATGATTCACTCAACAAAACACACTGACTCACTCCCAGGTCTATGTTTTGAGTGCATTCACTGCATTAACACAAATGACTGGTTCACGTAATCAGTTTGAAATCACTGACTGGTTCATGACTGAAGCGTTTACATTTATTAATTTGGCAGATGCTTTTATCCAAAGTGACTTCAACGAAGAGAATTCCACGTATAACTTTTTTCTAATCAGTACTTGCATACTTTGTGGCTCGAACCCACAACCTTTGTTCCGCCCGACCAGTTGAGCTACAGGAAGACTGTTCAGGGGTCAGCTCAGACATCTGTAGATGAGACAACAAATTTGTGGCAGTCCTTTGATAAAATACTGGAATACATGGCAATTAAAAAAACATGTTGAAACATTACATCAGCACTGAATCATATTTTATTAAGCAAATCTTGAAATACTTGACAATTTTATATATCTGAGATGTCTGAGCATGTATAGACAGGAGCTCTCACATTATCTAAAAAATGACAGCAATGTCATCATTTAAACAAGATTTAACTATATTGCAGAACATAAAATATGCACAAGAATTTGGCTTGCAACACCAACTTTGAATTATGCAGCAGAACTCGACTTCACTTTTAAATAATAATAACAATAGTGAAGAAAATGGCCAGGTATGAAAACATATCAACACAATCAAGTGTGACAAACGATTAAAAATCTTCTTTTGTTTTGTTGCCAAATCCTCTCTCATAAACTTTTTCTAGCCTGGTTCTATTCTCTCAAAAAAACAAAAAGATATGCAAAACCTGCAATGCCTTAACAGCTTGCATAATGTCAGATTAATCCTGCCAATAAGAGTGGGGCAGGGTAACTAATGCTCTGCTCTGTTGAGGATACCAGAGCACATCACAGGCTGGCAAGTGGGCATGCCAAAATTATGAGTCCCGTGGGAAACACGACCTAGTTCATTATTCCGCTTCTGACAGGACAAGATTTGTCATCTCACTTTTCCTCGCAAACACACCCACTATTTCTCTACTAGATAGTGATAAGCAGCCCCTTATCTGCTGACACCCAAAAGATCACCACACCAGCAACTATACTATAACAGGAGGAAGAGTTTTTGAAACAAAACAAAAAAAAGACATTTACTTTTTGCCATGCTGTAGCCAACCAATATTGCGTATAACTGTAGGTAGCACAAATATTAATGAAAGTGAAATGTTTTTGTACTAATGTGAGAACCATGTGCAGTAATTGCAATTAGTTTTAAGTTAATAATAATATTTAAACTTTCACTTCAAATATTTATTTCACTATATTTCAAAAGATGCTGTATGATTATAACTTTCCTATACATTATATATATTTTGTGTATATATCTCTCAAAACAAAAACAGAAAAATATACACAGGATTTGTGTCTTCCGTGCTATTAAAAACTAACAGGACATAGAAGTGTAAACAATTTGTGGAATGTGCCTTTAAAAATAGGGATGACATTTTCCACATCCATTTATCTATAAGGGAATATGTATACGAAACCCCTACTGTGACATGCCAAAATGCCAAAAAATGTTAATAGAGTATCCACATAATATACAAACCCTGGCATTAGCCATAGAAATAGATTCAGCAGTGATGAAATGTAAAGTATATATATATTTTTCCTAACTGGGCCCCTCCGGAAGCACTTTAAATTATTCACTGAAACTACTTTACCTTCTGTCTCCATTATTCAGAGCACAGAACAAGGATGCATCACGCCCAGCAGCGATACAGACCTTCTCTCAACATGAAGTCCACTAGAAACAGGAAACTGGCTTACCTGTGGAGACAAAAGAAATGAATATGAGACACAATCCGTGATGCATAGCTTGAGGATGCAACATACAAACAAACACATTTAGAATAATTAATACACAAAATAACTGAAAAATCTGGAATATTGAAATTAATCATTTGTAATACCTTATAGTTTTTTTAATTACTATAACTGTAAAAATACCACTTTAGAAGTATATAAGAGTTAAAAATGAATTTGTTTGCTTTATCTGGCTTAAATTCAGGACAATTTCACAGTCCAATTTATAATCACATTTCATCTTGTGTTTTGGAACGCAAGCGAAAATTTTTAAATGCAGTTTGCAAACAATGTGTAAAATGTAAATGTATCTTGTTTATGTTTTTTATAATGCTTCTCTTGTGGGTGGTTGGCAGGGCTTTACAATGTAATTGCACAAATTCAAAGTGGTTGTTTGTGCTGTGTGGTTGTTAGTGGAGGTTTGTTTGTCAAAGACCCTCCTATAATATTCTGGTGTAATAATAACAGTGATGACTGTTTTAGCAAGTGCGCTAAACATGTTTTGCTTTAACAAAATTAGCACATTACAGCTACCTGTATAACTCATAAAATGATTATCAGTGTTCAAACAAAAGCATTAGGATAAACCTATTGTTTCATTATATGAATAACAATGGCTGTGTTCATACTCTTATTATGCTGTCAATTTGGAGGGCACAAAACAGTTGTTTACATGCAGTTACATTTTTTAAAAAAATCTGCATTTTATAAACAAAGCAATTTTTAAACCGCTAGTAACACCAAACGAAACTGCAAAAACACATGCAAGTCTTTAGATTTAGGCACTAAAGTGTTTTCTATCTTCTGAGAATCTTAAAAACATCAAGTTAAACCTCAAGTGAAAAATAAATATGCTGCATATTTAAATTTTCATTATTTTAAAATAAATAATTTAAGCAATATTATAAACATAACGGTAATTAAATAGTTTATGTTTTGCTAATACGTTTGCTAAAATGCATTAGACTAGTTTCACAGTCTGTTCTCATTTTAATGATTCTTAAATGCAAAAGCATTTAGAATGAAATGTTTCAGTATCGTTAAAACTTGACAATTAGCTATGAACCGATTCTGAAATTCCCTATTCCTCAATACATTTCAATACATATTGTTTTCACTTTGCAATGCACTTAGCAGCAATGCTTGTTTGGTTGAAATGCACGCTGAACCGCCAAATCCTTATTTAAAGAATATTAATGCCAAGCTAATGAGTGAGGAAACGCTGTGTTCAGTTTTGCTGGTCATTCTCGGGTTGTGGGATGGCTGCTTTTAGACGGCTACTATTACTCAGAGAACACAGTGCTGTGGAACTGCATGTGCACTTAATCCCACACTGTTTTCACACTCTGCCTCAGTTCAGGCAGTCCCACACACTAGCAGCACCGTATCACAAATCATTTTCCTGAAAATAGAGGCAAATAAATTAATAAAACCTAGAGAATAAAAAGGTATTTCTGGGAATACTAACAGGAAGCAAAATCGTGTTGTTGTGTTCCGGTCGATAAAAAAAACCAGCTTTACTACCAACTGAGCAGAGCTTTTAAAGGCAAAATATTTGGGTAGAACCACAGAGCTTTAAAACTGAAACCTCTACGATAAAAGATGAACAATGGCTGGCAGACACCGATAAGACAGAGAGCGGCTAATAATTAGTGAACATTTAGGAAGGGGAGAGACTTTCTCGGTGGCGGAATGTGACGCTAAGTGGTGCCAGTATTGCTTCACACGTTGTGTTTGGACACACTCACCATATGGCATCTTTGCATAATGATCAATTACAAACATGTTGTCGGAAAGCTGTACGTAAATAAGCAGTGTGCACACTCCTCAACAGGAGAGAGAAAATGAAAGTAATATAGATCACAGAGTATAATTATCCTGTAAAATAAACTGTGTCTCGGTTTAAATACAATCGTGTTGTACAAATGGTTTGTCACCAATGCCCAAACAAAGCATAAGGATGCATAAGGTTGTTGTGGCACATCTGGTAACGCACCGTAACTAAGCCTGATTTTTAACTAAAATTGTTGCTTTAAATATTTGTAGCTGCTTCAAAACAATTCACATTAGCCAAAGCACTGCTAAAACAAACTATTTGGTATATATGGTTTATGCAAGACCTACCACAACCTACAGTACAAAATAATACAGACTATTTGAATAGTAGCCAGAAAAGCCCTTAGACAATATAACAAGACAAGAGAGTCAATGAGGCCTGTGTGTGGAGATCAATTGGCATTGGAAAAACTGTGGGATGGAACCTATTACATCTGCTTTTATTGGACTGAACTTTAACTTTTTACTGTTAAAAAAAAAAGAAAATAATCTGACAGCGTGCTGCGCCTAGCAATACAGGGGCTAACAAACCGGAATCGCAAATTAACTAGCCTACTGGAGCGCTAGCCGCGTCACGTAACCTTAAACCCTATTATTGCATGCCAGCGTGTCAAGGGTGGGAATTCTATTCGCAGAGATAACAGTGATGAGAGCTTACTTCAGTTTTGACAGAGTGTAGAAGTCAATTTGGCCTCTGCTTCTGTTACGACGCTCATTTTGGAGCAAGCAATGCATACACTGCCTTCTCAGATCCACGCGCAGCGACGCCACGGGTCGAGTTAGAAGACAGAGGTACTGGGCGCACAGGAGAGCAGCTTTGGTATGAATAGAACAGAAGTACTGTAGGCACAGGCGTACGGGGATCAATCCGGGAAATTACAAAAGCAGAGAAATGAACAACTGAGCTAGAATAATGAGGTAATTCATCACCGCTTGTCAGAGTTCTGGGCTAAGGGAGGACTACAAGGGAGAAACTTTCCCCTTTGCTTCCTACTATTTGTGTTCATGAGTCTGTTGAGTATACATGCACTGATATACCATAACCTAAAATCTAGATTACGCAAACATACACAAATTAAGACATTTCTAACAAACTTGGATCTTATAAAACCTTAAGGAAATAGCCAGGTAGTCCTACACAGATCATTAAGATTTTGCATGGCAACATTTTTACTGTAAAAACACAATTCCTTTCCAATTCTCATTACCTTAATACAAAAAGCAAACAAAATAAATAATTTAAAGGTGGTGTGTCATTTTTTTAATGTGAAAATACTTCTTCATATTCTAGTTTAATTAACTTTAAATAAGAAAGCGTTATAGTAACAAGAACAGAGTATTTTTAAGAGTAAAAATTGTGAAATCCAAAAATAGGAAAAATAAAAAAGGTTATTCACTTTATGTAACATTTTTGTATTTTTTCCAAACATCAAAAAAGCAGGAAATGAAATAAGAAATTGAGGAATGTTTAATGATTTGAATCAACATGGTTTTCCTGGTTTTCTAAGCTTGTTCCCTTTTAGTTTATATGTGGTGAGAATCTTTTCACAGGTGGAATGAAAGGGCAATTATTAACCTCCAAACACACTTCCATTTGTATCTCACGTGCAGCAGGAATGTTCACACCCAATGTCACATCCATTCAGTAAGGAAAATGTAAGGCATGGTGAAATGAAATGGAGAGATAGTCCTCCAATCTCTTACACGTTCTGCTCTCTCTCTTAACCCTCCAACATTTCTCATATCCTGTGCCTTTATGAAGGCCCAGGTCAAATCCCCAGAGCCCTGCGCAATCCCTCATCCACAAAATTGCTACTCTTTGTCTTAGCTTTTCCTCTCTTCCTGACAAAGGCAAAACACTGGTCAGCTGAACCCAAAGATTCAATTCATACTGTGCAGGATAACAAAGCAAACATAACAGTCAAACACTCATCTCCCATTAATCACTTTGTACCAGTTTCATATCCAGTTTGAACTTTTGTTTCATATAGCAGAGCATGGTGCTAGCAATGGTGAAGCCATTGGTTTTATTCCCAGGAAAACTGAACGCTAACACAAAAGGTACAAAAGGGAAAATGCATTCTAAGTTGTTTTGGATAAAATGAGACTGAAAAATAGTAACATTCTCAAGGATATGCATGTTTTGGCAAACTTCAGTTAACTGCTACAGAACACAAAGCCAAATTTTCCAAACATGCATAAAATTTTCCAGACCGAAGTTGTCTAAATGTTCGTTTGACAAAAAAATATTTTTTTTTATGAATGTCTAATTTTTATAAAGGCTGTTAAAGATTGTGGTATCATATCATGCATTATTCAATATCACACTGGCGCTCCGGCCCCCTACTGGTGTAATGATTATAAAGATGGTCCACAGCACCATGAAGTTTTAACTGTGTGATAGACAGCTGAAGAAGTCTGTGTCAGAAGACGAAGGTGAACCAAACCCATTTTTTTCTCCTATAAATACATTGTATGGCCTTAGGTAAGACATGGTTCTTAATTATGACACTTCAAGCACTATATCATTTTCGGAGAACTTTGGTTTGTAAAGCTGAGAGTCAAGTTTTTAAAACGGATGCCCAGAAGGTGAAAACCTTCGCTGTGTGGCATTTTTAAAAGATCAACTTGCACGCACTTGTTTTGTACCTGAATTAAATTTGTAGACAAAGATCTCTTCTTTGAATGCCTAATTAAATATTCATCCCATCATTTTGAATGCCCATGAAAAATCTTGTATGTGTCCACACACCCACCGTCTGCCTGCTGTCCCTGGCCTTTCCACCTCATTACAAGAGAGACGACGTGTTTTGGAGCCTCTGTGGCCTTGATCTTCTGGCCTTGTTTCTCTTTTAAAGCTTCACCTCTGCCAGGACTCGGCTGAAACATTTATTTATCGCGCTCCACCTATCTGACACAAAGTGGAGAAGACCTGATAGCTGAGCGTGAAAGGTGTGTGCAGGTGACACTTGTTCCCACACAGACACCACCAGTGGTTTAGTAAAATTCTGAGGGCCAGTTGCATGTTATATTGTGAACAGAGATGAGGAGACCAGTATATTGATATTAGCTTGGCTGTACCATTTGTGTTTCAAATTCTATTTTTTTTAATTCTATTTTTTAATTGTAATTTTTTAAAACTTTATCATTTTTGTTTATTTTGAGCTGGCAAATATGACCCATCCTATGTAGAATAAATTGTCTTCATTCTACTAATATGACTACTTGGTCTAATAAAATACTAGACTAACACTTTAATAAAACTAGTAAAAATACTTATTACTAAATACTACTAATACTATTTTTTAATTAAAGTTGTTTTATGATTTTTTTTTGTTTTCATAAAAAAGAAAACCAAAAATACACATTTAGAAATTTCACAACCCAAAAAACACTTAAAGCCTTTTTGTGTAAATACATCCCAGCTAAACTTGTCACAGGAAGAAGGTGGTCACATGACCTTCTCTATTTGACCTCTGCAGCCTGCTGTGGAAAGATACAGTCGGGAGCTTAAGAGCAAAAGCACTCCTGAGCTTTTCTCACGCGGATTGAAATAGATGACTTTGCATCTCCCTCTCGTCTGCAGGGTCTCTGGCTTGTGGCTTTGGCTCCCAGAGTGATTTTTAATCAGAGACTGTGACAAGTGCCAATCTGTTCTTTGCTCACTGATGGCCTGCAGCTTTCCTCCTGAGTCGCGGTGAAGGATAACTCACCCATTACGCCCCAAAAACACTCATCAGCTCTGCATGAAACTGCCCATTGACTCCTATGCACTGAGGGTTAGGATAAGGGGCCTCCACTGACCCAGGGTGCGAATATTAAAAATGGGCGGTCCACTGATTGGCAGGCGTCTCATTAATCTTTATCGCGTTGGGATCATACATGATAGAAACACGCTGGTGCAAGGGAATGGGTCTTTTGCCAGCCGTGTCTGGAATTTTATTCTTTTTATGTCCTGAAATAGAGAATAGTCCCACCTTCCATTCGATAATGGCATCAGGCTTACCTTGACAGTTTGGATGAATAGAAGGAAGCATAGATCCAGTGAATAGGAAATGGATGGAGTCTCCTGCTATACAGTAATTCATCTCTTTTAAAATAAGGTCAGTGGATTCTATTATTGGGTTAATGGAACCGGCTTTTTATTGTGATTTGAGTTTTAATTGAAATGCAGAACTGTGAGGTCTCTGTCCCATCGGTATTCCACAACAACAGAGGTCCTCTCTCAATAACGTTAATTAATACTTGCGAGAACAGCTGAATTTTGCACCTGCGTGCATGTGTGTGTGTATATCCTTAACTTCAAGCTTGTGTGTGCTTTAAACTGTGTGCATGTATACTGTATACTATATTAATGTGTGTTAT
>JBAJNP010001630.1:0-58109 GCA_036877545.1 Yasuhikotakia modesta
AATGAATCTAAAATATATGAAAGTCTAATGTTTATCAGTACATTACAGAAAACAATGAACTTTATCACAATATGCTAATTTTCTGAAAAGGACCTGTACACTTGTCCACTGTTGTGCATATATCATATATAACAGCACTTGCACATTAATTGCAAGAATTAACTTGTAGAAAAAACCATTGTCTGCTCCCTCTTCTCTCAGAGAAATCTTAGCATTAATGGAAACTAAAATAACATCCACTGGAGTGGCTCAGCCTGTTTCTTTTACACACACACACACACACACACACACACACACACACACACACACACACACACAGTAGAGCTCCAGATCTTCACATCACTAATTTAAATGTCTCTTAGCACAGAGGTTCAGCTTTTCAAGCAATGTAAAACTAACACAAACCACACACACACACACACTCTCACACCCCATTTCCTTCTTGATCCTTCCTGCACAGCTGGACTTCATGTCATTTAATTATTTGGAGTCACATGGTGCTGTCATCAGCTGTAACATTTACTTAAAAAATACACAGAAAAATGGATCTGAAGCCAAATAATATATTTGTTTTTAGAAGCTCTGCAGCAGTATTAATCATGTAAACTATGAAGGGAAATGTGGGTGGGCTTTTACCAATGGCAAGTGGTATCATGTTGTTGTTTTGATGACAGTTGCCATGTACAATTTTTTTTAATTTTCATCTCTGTAAGGCTTTCATTTTCCTCTGTAATGTAACCGATTCTTTCTCGAACACTTACTGCATGTTCCCTCCTCACGGCTTTCATTCTCAGCTCACTTTATTTGCCTCCATTGCCTTCATTTGTCTTTTTCTTTATTCCACCTGTACAAAACATCATTCCCGATGACAGCTCTATAGACTTTCCTCTATTTTATCAGCATACAGCAAAAACCTGAGGAGAGAAAATGTGTGTGTTCCAATGGGTGTTTTTCAGGCATCGTTATGAAGCTAATTACTTTCCATTTAACTGTGAATATTGACCAGAGCTGTGCTGGTAAAGGGGCTGCTAACCACCCACCTATCTGCTCCGCACCTTCCTCTGGCTCTTTCTTTCCTGCTTGCTTTTATTCAGTCTGTCTCTTGTTCTCTCTTGCACCTTCATCAAATCTCTCACTTCTCCTAACGTGAAATAGCAGGGGTGCAATTAGACCTGGAGAATCGACTCAACGACACATAATTAGTCTGATCTCTATTCTCACAATCAACACAGGGGAGGTAAGAGATGAGAGAGAAAGAGAGAGAGGAAATGGAAGGAGGGAGGATGGGAGAGAGTGGGAGAGAGACAGAGAGGGAGGGTGGGAGAGAAAAAGAGAGAGACAGAAAGAGAGAGAGAGACAGAGAATGAAGGGAGAGAGAGTGGGAGAGAGAGGGAGGGAGGGAGGAGAGGGTAAAGAGAGAGAGAGGGAGGAGAGAGAGAAAGAGAGAAGGGGAGGAGAGGGTAAAGAGAAAGAGAGGTAGGGATAATGGTGTTGAGATGGAAAGAAACACAGAGATTGCTAGGTAGATGCGGACAGGGGTTTAAGAGAGGGAGACAGGAAGAGAGAGCAAGACAGGGAGTGAAAGAGAGAGACAGCTAAAGACAGGCATAACATGAGCGTTTGAGAGAGAAATAAAAAGCGAGAGGGAGAGAGAGCAAGCACAAGTTCCCTCCCCCATGTCTGCTCTAAAAATAGCACAGCAGTCTTTATCATCTGATTTGCTCCAACAGTTGGATGCAAAGTGGACGTAAAGGTCTGTGTGTGTTTCAGTTTGTTTCTTACTAGCTACAAACCTGCCTCTTCATTTCTTTGCACTTAATTAACACAAACACAAATTGTGCTCAGACACAGAGTGTGCCGTTCTCCACATCCGATCATAACATGTGCTATTACGTCAAGCCAAAACAAGTACAAAGGACATTAAAACCACAACTGGTTACACCATACCTAACCACCCCTTATCTCACCAGTTCCACAGAAAGCAGCAGCCACAGTCAGACCAAGTCTTACTTAACTCGGTATCCTGAAACATGACTCAGACAGGCTGTCTGAAGAATGAAAACAAAGCTTTATCTAACCAACACACAGACATCACTATACATCACACAGCCAGCCATGCAGTCAACACAATGAAAGGTCTAATCTACAAACTCCCTCTGAAAGAAGAGCTAAAATGAAACTAAAATTGAAGAATCATACAGACATGTTTATGTAGATTATTCTGCTTTAAAGTCAGTCAGAAATGGCCTTACAAATAAGAATGATTGAGTGACATTGTTAGCATAACAAACAATACAAATGATAGTACAAATGATTGTTTTGGTGTAAAGAAAAAAACAGAAAAACTCAGATCTGATATTCGCTTTTCTATACAACAAAATTATCGTTTATACCATATGCTAACAATGTCACTCATACTTTCATTCATCAGACAGCCTGTCTGAGTTAAGTTTCAGTATACTGAGATAAGTAAATGTTACTCAGACTGGCTGCGGGGTGTTAGGATTAAAATTATATCATGGAAATGCTACATATTGTGGACGTAATGATAAATTATTTAACACTTTTGCTTTAAACAGATATAATGCTGTAGATATTAAACAACAATGTCATGGCTAATGTTTATAAATATTAAGTAAAATATATTTAATTAAATACTAAATATCGAACTTTCTTTCCTGTTAATGTGTAACAAGATGGCTAAATCTCAAAAGATAAGATTATTCATGACAAAACGCACTAGTGCAAAAACAGCTACACATTCTATAACACTCAAATTTCAAGACTGATAAAGTTCCTAATTTTTACTAATTTCCTAATTTGCACACATGCCACCATTATCACACATGATAATAAACAATGTTTCTGTTTGGTTAGAAATGTTTCAGTTGCTCATGTCTGTTAAGTCACCCATTACACTAACCCTTCACCAAAGTGATGTAGCCTGTATTATTTAGTCATAAGCTGTATGAGGTGCTGCTAAAGGGGAAGTACAGCATCCACAGGACCCACTGGACCACAGATGGATTCTGTTTACATGATTTACCCATTGATTGTGTGGAGTAGATGAAAGAGAATGTGTATGTATAGGGTCATGACAGAAAACAGACAGAATAAAATAAGAGTTGTTATTTAAGACACAATTTTATAAGAGACTTTTTTGCTGCACACTATCACCACTGAAATACATTGAACATGTCAAAAGGGAAAAGTTAATATGTCAAAAGGTCAAAAAGGAAAAAGTTCATACCTTAAAAAAGATAATACAGGAACTGGCACTCAGACTCTGTGTTTAAGTATTTTAGCGACAAGGTGCTTAATTTTGAGGTTGAGCTGTAACCTGTTGAGGACAGGACAGTCTGTTCTGTAGCTTCAGCATGCACACATACAGACCCAATGTGGATGATTCATCCTAATAAAAACACTGCCCTGGATACTCTACACCTTACATACATGCCAATAAAAAATCCTTTCAGTCTATATACAGAGAGCAGAAACAGAAATGGAGAAAAACAAATAAAATAAAACAAAACGAACAAAAGGCAAATTGTGTCCCTCTACACTCACTAACTCCTATTTTAAAATCCATTTATCCAATATATCACTTACATTGTTAGTTTATTATGCAATATTGTATTATTTGCACTACAGTCATGCCAAGAAAGCCATTTTGAACTTGATTTGACAGAAACAGAGTCTTTTAACGCTGAGTTGTTAAAAATCATTCACCTTCATTGATGACATTATTAAAATCAAGGCACCACCGTTACATGTAGCTCCAGCATCTTCTTTGCTGTTTAATCCATCAAGCTACCAGTGATGTTTTATATATCAGTCTGTATTCAGAGAGTGGGATGTTGTTTCTTCAGCTCTGATCGGTGTACACAGCACTGCTCTTATTGTGTGGGAGTACATTCATGCTGCTCTGATTATGCAGCAGCAAGACGCACCTCTGCTAATTAATAAAAGACAACAGCATGCTTAATATGAAGCACATACATCAAAGGGTCTAAGTTGTTTCTAAATGCCATTAGATTTCCAGCATGCAGCGAGTGATGGAGATAATGACTGAGGTAGGAGCGGTGCATGTATTGCACCGGTGAGAGCAGAATAATGACGCAAATGATGATAATATGATTATAACAAATTAATGACTGACTTCCTGTAATAAAGAAAGGGAAACGCTGCGCTGTTAGAACCCTAAGAGATGCATGATCACAGTCTTTAGATGATAGTTCAAACAAAAACCAAAGTTCTGACATCATTTACTTACTGTCATGCTGTTTCAAACCAGTGTGACTTTCATCTGCTGAACAAAAGATTGTATTTTCAAGAATGTCTCCAGTTCAATTGTTCTTTAAAATATCATCTACTGTGTTCATCAGAACAGAAGTCACGCAGGTTTGCAAAGGCTTAGGGATGAGTTGAAAAATTGGACTTTTAAAGGATTAAGCACACATTAAGAGGAGGATTTTTAAAGTAGAAACAGTACATCCTTAACACAAGACCATTAAATGAAAGCCAAAGGAAAAAAAATTATAATAGTAAATATATTGAGCATTATAAAAAGTCAACAATATTTTTGGCAACTGTCATGTCATACATATGTGGCTCTTATCACTTTATTTACTACATATTTCTAATGTGAAATACAAAATCATTGTGACTGTGAAACAAACTGTCAAATGTTTTAGTTGGTGTGTGATTCAAGCTCCTTAAGTTGTGCCATCAACAGCAATGAATGCAAACTCAAACCATTAACAAGCATTTCACAGATACAGCTCCAGTCTAGTGCACATCTGAGTGCAATTAGGCAGAACAACAATATATAGCGCAATGTTTCTAGAAAAATAATCACTGTTGTAATCGTCACTGTCTTAAGTGACAATTTAACTAAAAAGGTTTTATGTTTATTCATTGAAATGGTTTTCTATATTTAGATAAAATCATTTTCAAATTTCTACTTCTTTGAAAAAATTACCATTGCATATTTGTCTTGGAAGGCCCCATTTTGTTTGTAAATCCAGAACTGTGGTGAGACGTTCCTAGCACAGCATCACCAAAATGCAAATTTAGGGAACAAAATCTGGGTAGGTCCAGACTTTTGAGCCAGCTTGTGTTACAGAGAGATATGTGGCTGAAATGGAATGTCAAAAATGATGAAAAACAGCTGGATAACAGTTGTATATATCCAAAATATATATTGTTTATAATTAAATAATGCAATTACACTGTGTCTAGTGTACCACAATGTTAATTGCGAACCCAGGCTGAAGTTCAGCAGTGTATAGGCTCTAGAACAGTCTTGAATTGGTTTTCTAGAGTGTGCAGTGTTTTCAGCATTGTGTGCTGAAAACAGTCTGTGTGTGTTGTAATAGTGCCTGGGGCCTTACTTTTAAATAGAAACATGTCTAGGGAACTCAGGTGTTTGTACTCATGATTTCAACACTGTATGCAAATGACGGAGAGAGACACATTACGAAAGAAAGATGGGTTGGTGGGAGGGTGACAGTCTATTTGAACAACACTCCTCAGGCAAACGAACACACTGATGCCAAACCAGCCAACACCATTAAAATGCTAATGTACTGAAAGATGGTTGCAGGCATCTCTACGGCCGCTAAACCCACCCAGATTTCCTTAAAATACAGACCCTTCTTAAATCTAAATAGTGTTAAAAAACAAATCACTAAAAACTGTGCATGAACACAGACACAATCCTCCAACTTTTACTCACGATCTAAGACATTTAACACAAGCAAATTAATATTTTGTACGGTGTCTATAGCTCATTTGGTTGAGCACTGGGTTTGATTCCCACACATGGAATGCACTGTAAATTGTTTGGATAAAGCATAAAGGTGTAACAAATATAGACACACATGCTCACACTCACCGAGACTTGTGGGTTTAATGAGCTCATCCAGCACGTCATAAAATGGAAGCCGTTGCAGTTTGACATCAGGGTGTACGGGGTGCAGGTTGGTGGGGAGGTGGGGCAGGCCCAGCTCATGTTTGGGTCCGAGAAGGGAGATGGGGAGCAGGGGGGATGGGGGTGCTCCGTGCCCATCAAAGCCCAGCTGAGTAAGGCCAGGGGGCAGGGAGGCAGCATTAGGGTGGACTCCGGGCAGAGCCAGCTCAGCTGGAGACACCAGCTTGGTGGGGAAGCGTCGTCTGTAGAGCTCCTTGATCTTCATCTGAACGGCAGGGCTGCAGCCAGCTTTCAGAAGGTGTAAGGCTTTGGTCAAGAGCTCGTGTTTCCGGCCATGTTTGTTTCTACCAGCGTAGCCCAAAAGAACCTGCAGCTCCGACACCCGCAGGCTCATCACCATTTGCTGTAGTGAAGAGGGAGAAAGAGAGATGGTAAGATAGAGCAAGAGAGCGAGAGAGATAGAAATTAACTCACTCATTCTGAGCCAGCTCAATGACAACATCACACTTCTTGCACTGAACACACTGCACAGGCCAGACTGTTTACTGGGCAAACACACACACACATGCTTAGACAACAATACACACATAAATTTACAAACACATACACATTTCCACTGAACGCATATCCTCTCTCTCTCACGCACACAAGCACACTTTTCCCTCAGGCTAGGGTAGTTCAGTAATGGTCTAAGCTATGAAATATGCAGAAGGAGCTGCACAGGACTAAAACACAGTTCTACACACACATACAACGGAAGTGTCAAATTCCAAAGGCTTGAAAAAGGAGAAAGAGAAAACAAACATAAGAGGGCAAACAATGGTAAAAATGAGCAGCAGACATACTAAGAAAAAGAATGTTAAACATTCGTTTATAATATGGCACATCCAGTACTGTTTGGTTTGATTACTGTGTGCTTTCATTTTGACCATTTGTGTTTGTAACCTGCCATATTCTGCATAGTTCGGGTTGTAAGTAATGTCTGCCTTTGTCTGTGTTCATTCTAAGCAAATATGTATTAGCTTATCCTTCAGATTTTAGTTTATCATTAGCCAGACAATACAAACAATACACTGATTAAGAACTCAAGCCCTGCCCTGAACTGCACAAGAATAAACGGGAACAGCATTCAGACCAGATGCTGTTACCACTAAATACCTACCAGCTCCTGCATAAAACCCACGTTGCATTTGATGTTTAAAATAAAACAACAGGAGAGAAGGGTTTGGTTTAGGAAAAAGAACATGACAGTAAGCATGTAAGAGAGAAAGTGAGTGAGTGAGTGAGTGAGTGAGTGAGTGAGTGAGTGAGTGAGTGAGTGAGACAGACAGAGAGTGAGAGTGAAGAGAGAGAGAGAGAGAGAGAGAGAGATGGGGGAAGGGCAGAGATATGAGCTGCTCAGCTTCCAAAACAAATGAAACTGAACACACACACATACAGCCAGATCCAGTTCAGTAAAAATGCTCAAGAGGAATGAGATTGTTTAAAAGCAGAGCCTGTCAACAAAGCTGCAGTGACTGGAGCTCACAGGAGTGACTCTCATTTCCCTTATAATGACCCAGAACAATCCAATCAGTCATTAATTCACCTACTCATCCATCCAACAAGTGCCAGGAACAAATGCACAAAAAATGCTAAACAAATGAGCTTTTTAGGCACAGAGATGGAGACTTTTGCATCAGAACTAAAGCAGATCCAGACGTGTCTGGTGAAACATTTATTAACAGGTAAAATGTCCTGAAACACTTTAAAATACACAAAACATGCTAAGGGCTGGAAAACTAACAGCGTTAAAGAAAGGTGTGTGTGAACCCATTACAATGAGACAGACTAAGAATGTCCAATTGAGATCATGAGTCTGAAAAAAGGACAAGCGAGCAAGCGAGAGAGAGAGCGAGAGAGTGAGAGAGAGAGAGACAGAGATTCTAGGCATCTGATCATAAGCATGCACACTGCATCTGTCACATGTAAGACTGTGCAGATCTCTCAGTTCTCACTCTAGCAGTGAGACACTTGCTTTTTCACATGTCTGTGGTGTCAAAAGTAGCCGAGTGTTTCATATCTGTGTAATGTAGAGCTGAAAACCTTGTAAAATCTAGATAATGACACAAGATTATGAATTACATGATATGTGAAATACGTATGGGGGGTCCAGGAATGCCATGGCCAATTAAGAATCAATGTTTCCTCTGATTTCTGTCAGCACTGAGCAAATCTTTTAGAAACAGTTTGAACTGCTTAATGTGTTTAAATGTACTACCACAGCAACATGAACAAGAAATATGAGTCAACCACCCACATACTGCATATAACTTCTCTGTCATCTTTGTTACTCCAAAATCAATGTCACATATGGTCATCCTGCTGAGGTTTTCTGAAACAATACTGTCACATGAATTGAAAGTGGTTCAACACCACCACTATTCTAAAATCTCACAGGACAGAGAAAGCACAAATACAACAATATTCATTGATGTCACAGCAACGCTCATTCAAACCATCAACCACTATGACCAACCACCAATGTTCAAAGACCTCTAAATTCAACGTTCAAAGACCTCTAATGCTTCTGTCCAGACAAAATGCTCCAATAAATTAAGAGTTCCCTTCAAAGGCAGGGTTAAAAATACCATCACACAGGCCAATAATCTAATGTGGTTGAATGCAATTTGAATCTGCACTTAACTAACACATTGCCTGCCTGCATGTCTGCTTAATGCTCTTCTGCATTTCATGAATTAGTACACAAATAAAAAAAACACAACAGTATATAAAATTCAGTTTACAATTATAAAAGCAGAAAGCTCTATCCTTTACTAAGCAACAGTCAGTTAATACTTTACAGTAAGGTTCACTTAACTATTATTACTAAATGTAGGAGTTTATTTTTACACAATAAATGTACTTCATTGTTTTCTTAAGAACTTACTAGAGATCATATGATACCATAATATAGAGTTTTTTATTAGATTGCAGGATATTAAAGATGAATTCAAAGTAACACATTTTCTATTCAGTGTGTATAAATCAGTGAACACTGCATGGAGCCTGAGAATCAGAACACAGCCTAAAATGTCCATCTACTTAAATATTAATAAGCAGGTGTGCCAGATAAGGGGAACTGTTTTAATAAGTGCAGCCAATTTAAATAGCACAAAGGTTACAACTACCTCATGTACAAACAAATATATTGTCAATAATTAACTAATGTAAATTGTGGATTGGTGCATTTGCTTTAGGGTGGCATGAAAAAAGGAGTGCCAATTTCCCATTTCTGCTAAAAACAGTGCAGTTTTAGTAGCCATCATAAGTGTATCAAATGTGCGTATCTGTGTATTTCGGTGCCTGCTGTTCAGGGTAAATCTGTGCCAGGTACACGCATATCGCTGACATGGGTGATCCAGCCAGACATTTTTCAAGGTCATACAGATTATTTACTAATTTAAAAAAGGAGTTAAAATGCAACTTGCATCACATACATGCCAGTACAAAACATCAGGATTTGAAACAGTGATGCTGAAACAGAAGCATTTCAGGCGCAGGTGTACAATGTGTGTTAATTTAAGCGATTGTGTAGGTGTGTTTGCATTCTTCTTTATGGGCTCAGGTGCATATGTGCTGATGGTTAAGATTCTCTTTCCTGAAGTGTAATCTCAGAAGGTGAAGGTGAGACTAAAAAGCACAGACGACCACAGTGTACCTCCATCCTATCACATGCTTTCTGGATACTGCTGTGACTGAAGACCAACAAACATTTAAGGGGTCACACACACACACACAATGTTCTACCCCCCATTCACTTGCATGCACACTTTCTTTCTCTCTAACTAAGAGCCTGGAATACAATTAGTGTGCCAGCTTTCCCTCCAACTCTCTCTCTCACTTGCTCGCTCGCTCACTCACTCATTTACTCTCTCTCTCTCTCTCTCCCTCCCTCTTCTGTGGTCTGCCCCTCCCCCACCATCTCCAGCCCTGCAGCTCACTGGCGGAAGATCAACACTCACATACCTCAGTGCTTTGTGTTTCACCAACACAGCTCCAGTGGCGAGAGTGCATGTGCGCACACACATGTATGAAACCATATGTGCACATGTGTGCGAGCGCACGCACACACACACACACATCCATAAACCATACTATCACTGTGTAATCTAAAGGCGCCAGATACAACAGCAGTAAAACAGCCAACTGTCTACACAAACAGTGCTTCTAAGGATGTGTGTGCGCTAAATCAATGGAGCTCTCAGTGAAGCAAAGCAGTCACTGAGCATAGAAAAAACCCTTTAAAACCTAGAAATGCAAGTGATATACAGGTGTTTTTTAACATCGGAATTATTATTTACACACACAGTCCACTGTTCATTTCTAAAGCACTCCAATCATGCAGGAGTTAATATTGTGGATTAAAGTTGAGATTTAATTATAATTATTAATAATATTGTGGATTAAAGATTAAGATTTAATTGTGCATTTGATTACAGATGTAATGTCATTAAAATTTTGTTCTGATTTCTTTCACTATAAATGTGGATGCCATGCATGCAGATTAAGTCTTTTGTTAATTTTTGCATGCAGTGTAGACTGAAAACTAAATGGCCAAACAGGAACTGTTGTCATTGTATGTCTGATATTTGTCTTTTATAAGGCAAGAAGACTGATATAAGGCTTTTAAGGCAAGAAGACTTCAAACATTCTCTACAGTGAAAGTTTTTAAATCACTTACACCATTGAAAGCTCTAAAACAACTGAATATGTAAAAACAACATGCTACACTCCTAACAATAAAGGTTCTTAAAAGGTTCTTCACCAGCTCCTAAATGCACTCTTTTCACTGACATCTTAGGAACCCCCATCATTTCGTGCTCTAACCTCTAATGCCTCTAATACCTGACAGAGTCAGACTACAGAGAATCTTCTGCAGGAGACACAATGAAGACCAGATCCAAAAGCATAACATGAATCCAAAGCATGAGCAAACTAGAAACCAACACACACTTCAGTTTTATTTACTGGAAGACAAATTACATCAATGTGGCTGTGTTTACACAGGAAAGGTTATTAAATTCTATTTGTCAAAATGCATTTAAAAAACATTAAACAATGCTAAAAACACTGATGACAATTGCCGGGTGGAATGAGAGTGTGCCTCAATACAGATTAGACAGTGTAATGTGATTATCATGATGGTACACATCACAGCTCTGTTTCAAAACTAGTGAGCTGTATAGTTGCCTTCTAAGGCAGCATTTAACCAGAATTAAACCTTGAGTGACTGATTTGAAAAACTCTTCATAGGCATCTGCCTATAGCCCATCTGGTTTTGAAACAGAGCCAATAAAATCCATTAATAAAAAACATGAGAGATTCTCTGGTGTGGATAGGATGTGCATCACTGTCTCCTGACTGCTGTGATATACATAGAAGTATGCTGAGAGGGAGAGTTTAATACATGATTAAAACGTTACTCCTTGTCTGAACTAAATATGAGTGCTGGGCTACACATATCCATAAGCATATTAGCAGCAAATGCCCCCGGTTCAGCAAGATGACTTCACAATGTTCTGTTACAAAGACAATAATCTCCTTCTGCAGTATTTGGTACTGTATTGAGTGTGAGACTGTGCAGTGCAAGCTAATCCCCCAGGAAATTAGTATAGAAGCTAGTGCCAGGTAAGGGAACATCTGCTGAAGGGAGATATAACACACACACAAACACAATCCCCCACCCTAATCACCTGTGTTGATGGAAGCTATTTGTGTGGCAAGAGATAAACAGGAAATGTGTACAATGTGAATGTGTGAGAGAGAGAGAGAGAAAGAGAGAGAGAGATGTGATGCCATGCAACAATAACCAAAACTCTATGTTACACTAATTTGTAGCTGAGCCCTTAAACTGATGCAAATATGCTATGCATCAGTCCCATAAGCAACAGTCCCCAAAACATCATAAACAACTGTTTACCTCTTATCTATACCACCCAAACCTTCAGATAATCTGTAATTTTACTATAATTTACAACAAGATAACATTTTGTGCAGTTAGTAAATACTGTAAGTAACTATTAAATATTTATGTGAACAAAATGAAAAAGAAGCTTAAATAGCAGGTTAGATGCAAGCCAAATGTAATTATGCCTTTGATTTTCATCTCTCTGTAATATAAAGGAGGGCACTTTTCTACACAAGCTAAAATAAGAACCAAGGACAAACCGTAGATCAATTTGTAAGATCAAAATTTACAAAACAGGACCATGGGTCTAGATCATGTTTTGTGCAAAGCATAAAAGAACTAATAATGAGAGCATACATTTAATACAGTACTGAAAGTTCTCCTGTGAGCTGGCCTACACTATCATCCTACAGTAACTTTCCATTTCCATAGACATAAATAAAAAAGAGATTTATTAGACAATCAGAGCCATACAATGAACGCAGAGACTATTATCTAAATAATTATAGAAAATATTTGAAATAAGACATTACAGCTCATTTACAGGTATTACAATATTTTTCAATACCCCAACATTTTGGGGTGGCAGACATCAAACAATCGCGCTACACTGTCACTTGTCATTTACACATAACGTTTGCTTACTAAATCTAGCAACTTAACTAAACAGCAATATAATCTATAACCTTACAATAGATGTAAATAATGTATTTTATATTGAAGCTAACGTTTTTCATCCATATACAGACAGAAGGATGTGTGCAGTGAATACACCACTATCGCCGTATAAGGATGACGAACAAATGTTCAGTCACTTAAGTCTTTTACGTTGAACTAATATTTGTGATAAACCGAACTGATCGTTATTTCGGTGCTAAAATCCCAGTAAAAGGGTTCGTGCACTTTCTCCCTGTTGACTGACAGCACGTCAGCAGCGCTCGCGCCCTGCGCGTAAAGCCATGGGGCTTTCTAGCAATCTACAAGTGCAAGCGACCGCATTACAATTCAACCACCAAAATCCACATATACACTCTAACAACAGCAGATGTTACATCTGTAAAATAGCCAGAGTGTAAAACTGATGGACCGAACGCAACTTATATGGGAAATAAAAGTGATAAAGTTAGTAATTCCCTTGAGGAGAGCGGCGGACAGACAGCTCCCTCTACATCAACAATAACACGCTGAAAGCTTTCTACAAGAGCACCGCTGCAAATTCACTTCCCGTGCAACTTTAGCTATAAGAACAGCGGTCAAATGGACTACGATGCTCTCTTAATACTGTGCGTAAGTAGTGCGCGTACTTCTAACGGTACAATAAGATCTCCCTGTTCACTATCCGACTGGAAATCGAGCGCAGCGTTTTACCTTTAGTTCCGCACTCTCCGCCATCTTGTGACTGCTAGCGCAGGCGTGACGTATAGAGTCACGTGGTGGGCACGAGCACGGAGCTGCCGCTAGTTTTTCAAACTGTAAACTTTGGAGACACGTTGTAAAGTGAATAAGCAAGTACAAAATCTAGCTGTTGACTACATTTACCGCGATTAAATAGCAAGTGTGCATATCATAATGCAAACGAGGACACAGAGTCCCTGACAGACACGCAGTGTGAATTGCCGTGTGTCCATACCTTTATTTAAAAATGACTCTACAACACATGCATGTCCGCAATGCTGGGTGTCATGTTTTGCGAAATGTCTGAATGTGATTCTCAAAGTCATCCGCTGCCCTGGTCCAACGTAAAGAACTTTTTGACCATTTTGATAATGACAGGGCAACTCATTTTTGCCCTTTGAAACAAGGGGCAGATTTACACTCGCACGTTTTGCATCATCTTCCTGTATATATTTTATTGTGGGAAATTTTATTGAAAGTGTATAATTAGTTCAGTTGTGTATGTGCGTGTTTTAAAACTGTAGCTATAAAACTGCAATAATGCTCTCTTTATGGTCAACTTCATCAACAAGCAAACATAAATGTAAATCTCCATTTCACAAATGCAAACAAAACAAATGTACAAAGGATCTTACAGAACATTTTAACCAGAAAAAGTGCTTAACAAAAACATGTTATTACCAAAATCCAATGTTACTGTTAAAGATATCCCTGACTGAATATAAGAATGTAATTATTCAGTGATAAAAATTACGGTTATGATAACAGTGATCGGCGGGAGCGATAGTGACCTCTCCTGGCTTCTGTTAGAATTAACATCCTTTTTTTGTTTTTGTTTGTGTTGTAAATGTATTAAAATTGACGAGCATAATATGATCCAGCGGGCCGCCAGTTGCCCATTTCTGATTTAAAAGATGTGCAATTTGTGGAAGTTGTGACGGATAATTATGCAATTTAACAAGTACAAATAAAGTTGATAAGCACAGCGGGAAACAGGATGACATTGTCATTGACGGATTCATATTGGGATTTATGTTCAGACGTATCCTGGACATCAGGAAAATGGACCTGCACTCTTTGCGACAGCATACAAATCAAACATGTAGCGTTATGCGCGTTGGCGCTGCTCTTATATCGGCCAGAGCATCATGAACATTTACCACTAGATGGAGGTGTTGCATTTCATAACACCAGACGTCCGGTTTTGTTAACAGATTAGGGGAGTAATGAGCAGTACTTTATAAAGCTGATAAACTATCACTACGCGTTTGTACATATGGTTATCTCAAAGTAATTATGTTATTGTGGAATTTTTAAGATGTACTATTGAGAAAATTTGAAAGCAGTTTTTCACAAGAAGCATACTGTTGTAGTTTATGGTTTCCGGCTGTCCAATGATAAGTTTAGTGAGTTTCGGCTTTTGACAGTCATCACGTTAATCGTGAGCGAGAGTTTAGGTAATGGCCATAACATTTCTTAGGGTTTTTTTTAGTTGTATTGCCTAAGATTGATTTAAAAAATTAAGAATATTAAAGTGCGGTCTGAAGTGTGGAAACATTGAAAAAAAATTAAGCATTTTAAACAATAGTCAATAATTGTGGCTTTAATGAACTTTTATTCAGGAATGAGGCAAGAGATAACTTTATTGTGGAAAAAACACTTCAAAAGTTACAACATTTAGTCTGAGCACTTTCATGTAGAATAACAACATTCTTTTTTATTCCTTATTTGGGAAATACGGAATAAGTGCTTGTTTAAGCTCGTTATTGTTAACAACTATTATTGAATACATTTTTGGGTTGATTAATTTTGGATAGGTAGGTCTGAGATGTTGCTTATTTAAAGTGCTTAATATTTATGATACACAATTAATTTGGGATAGCACATCAGCGAATTCATTTGGAGAACCAAGAACTGAATGTAAAAACACAAAGACATAAATAATGAGAATAATCTACAATTTCAGTTTAAGAAATTTCACATTTTACAATTCATTGCACATTGCCACATATCATGTATTTGTTTTGTTAAAAAAACAACCTATTTACATAAGTAACAGTATAGTTATTTGAATGTTTATTGTCATCCTTATTGTATTGACTGTACACTGTTTTGATGTCCTAAAGTAATCCTATACACTTCCATCCACTGTATAGCATTCAGGGCATCCTCAGACAGTTTTCAGTGTGCATAAATTCAGAGAACCTCCCAAACAGAGTGTGAATAGAGATTTCCTTTTAGGGATTTTTAGAGTTTTCACTGTATTATAGGGCCTCCCTTGGTTAAAACTTTAAGTTATGGTGGTAACAGGGGTGGCTTGAAGGTGCAGGTCCCTGTGCAGTGTCGTGGAGTCAGCATTTTGCAGGAGAAATGGTGAAGAGCGTCGTGAGCTTCTAGGAAAAAGGTTGATTTAGTTCTATAAATAACAACACAAGGGGAGGCTATGTGGAACCTCCCACTGTATCACACTGTTCTACCAAATATGTCTCACAATAATGTGTAATAGATTGTTTTATTGTCTGTCAAGCACAAATCATGATGTTTGAAGTACATTGATCAATTCATAGAATCCGTAATTGAAAAAGTAGCACTTGCATATTTCTCTGTGTACACAGAGAGTACAGAGTAAATCTCTGAAATAGCCTATAAATCTTTTTATTTCACTTTAATAGATGATATTGTATGTATATTCTGATGTGTTCTAAATTACCTTTAAGCTTCTGCTGAATTGCATAACGAGCCTTTCTCTCCTGATCCAACTCGTTGCACAATGTGTCTAAATAAAATAAAAAGAAAAAAATAATGAATCAGTTGGAGATGGTCACCAACATTAAAAGTTTTTTAGTTATCTGTGCCTTGTATCCTTTAAAATTCAATCTAAATGAAAATATGCAAGTGTCACTTTTTGTAAACCTCCCTTTTCTTTCATTTGCCTAGTGCGAAAAATGCATATAGGCATTACCTCTTACAATCTGCAGCTGCTGGACCATCTCCTCCCGATAAGACAGTTCCCTCTTCATTTGATCCTGAAAATTATCTGTTAGAGTCAACATACAGTATATTAAGACAAATAAGGATTAAAATAATGGGGCAGTGTTTTGCTTTTTATATTATTGCTAAACAGATCATCTCTTAATTACCTTTCAAACTTTGGAATTCCCGTTCCAGTTTTTTCCTCAATTCCACTTGCTCCAAGAGCTGCTTTTGGAGCTCCTCTGTGGAAAAGAAATCATATATTTTATCACGTGTGACTTTTAATCACAACACATAGCCCAATAGGTTTTGAGCAAGCTCAAAGAATGAAAATTATCCCGAGTAAATAAAAATTATATTTTTATTAAGGAACTCGTGGTGTATGTTCACTCTCTGTTTAGTTTGCCCGTTTTAATAACGCTACTAAGGCAAAACACGCGGTCTCAGTGTTTTCAAGCATGACATTGCAAAATAATTAGGACAGTTGCCTGAGGGGTGTGTGGAAAGGAGCCTAGCAGCGTAGATCATCTGCAGTTCAAGGACAATTCTCAGTAAAACACACAATTGTATAAGGATTGGTCGAATTTTTAAATGCATGTTGTACGTATAAAATAAACAGGAGGAAATAACGCAAACGAAACGACTTCTATATGTCTACATTCTATATTTCTTTAAAAAATAAATAGCCCACATTTTTGTAATCCTAAAAGTAATTTTATGTACCCTACGGTTTATTTATTTGCATAAACAGCAAACACCTAAGATAGTTATGATGCATAACAGCTCAAAAATATACAAATTTAAAAATTCTCTTAATGTTGTACCTTTTGCCATATTCTCGATGTCTTTCTCAAAAAAATGAAATCTGTTATCAGTGGTTCTTAATGCAGCATCGCCTGCAAAACATAGGACAAATAATTAATTTATATATGAATTTAAATTCATATATTGATAAAATACTTTTAGATGTGCTACTCACTTGGCTTTTCTTTGCTAACGCTAATTTCGTCCGGACGCGATTTTTGCTGTTCACGTTCTTCCTCCGTAGGACTAATATGTGAAATGTGTGAATCTATGAAGCGAAATGTCCTTGTTAGCAAGCGACTAATTCAGAGTGTGCAACTTCTTATTACAATAACACTTCTATTAAATAAAAAATCATATCGCCCAGCTCGGATAATTCACATTTAAATGTAAGCTTACCGCTTGACTCAACTGCGCTACGAGGAAGTTTAGACCCCGTACAGGCCGGTGTGGTCTGAAGAGACGCGCCGTCTTTATCACGAGAGTACACCTGCAAAAATGAACCAACCATTTAAAAATAAATACAACCCCAATTATGCATAATTTTCTTCTTTTCTTCCTCAATCCCGCGACAGACAACAGATTGTGGTTAATAGCACCCTTCTAATGATCTGAGGATATTTGGCTACATTAGGGCAAATTACTTATATTGCAGGGTAAATTCGATCAGATGGACTGACAATAAGAATAATTTTCACTCAAACGGGGCAGTAACCACAGGGGAACCCTTTCACCGATGCACTTACAGCCTGCGGGCAAAATCAGACCCGGCCATTTGTTCTAAACATTTAATTCAGTACAATTACGCGCCCCTGTTTTCTTTTATTTAGATCATTGTACATTAATAAACATTGAATTTAAACGACCTATATCCATAACAATGTAAATTGCTTGGAAATAGAAAACTTAAAATGAAAACTAGAATCACTCCTTACAATTAAACATAATTACCCGCTATTATAGCTGAAAGGCAGCTGTATTAAACGAGAGCTATTCTGGGCAATGAGAACCTTTATGCAGTTTGCAAATTTACGTTTCTTAAAGCAAAAAAAAAACAAAAAAAAACAACTCTCTAGCTCCTTTATTTGACGTTTTAATTCTTTTAACGAGATAGGACTCGGGTATTTTATGTGACGTTTAATCCCTCCATTCAACTTTGCCGTTTAGTTGTTCAGAGGGATCGGACATATACTGTAGATGTTTTAGTGCGTGTGCAAGTCGTTCAAATCACAATTAATTTAACTGTATGTGCGTGTATTTGTGTCACACTCACATCATAAACAGTGGCATCATTTTTCTTTGCCATATGCTTGCTTTGCTTCTGGTCAGAGATGCCTGTTTCGCTGAAATTTGACTGGCCATCGTCTGGCTGCGGTGTGTGCCTATGTCCGTTGTGAGGGGAGATTTCCCCTACGGGACTTTGCCGATCATCCACAGATAATTGTATAGACTCCTCGTCTTCTGGCATTTTGTGGGATTCAACGTCAATATCTGGATCTTCCCCGCTGTCCACACATGGAGAGCCAGATCTGTAGCTGGAGCTCTCACTCACAAAGTCTGGTGACAAATGGCCAGTATGGGTTCCGCTGTATGCATCCCTGTTTCCATAGAGCTTAGCTATACTCTCTGCATCTTTAACTACTGGCCTGAAAGCAGAAATATAGCTAATCTTTCTGGGAGTGGTTGGTTGACCCTCAATTGACCTTGCCTCGTCCCCAGATTTGTCTTCGTCGTTTCTGAGTGACTGTGAGCTGGAGCAACGCTCGCTGTCAAACACACTGTCTCTCGGTGTGTTTCCACCCCGCTCACTCTCTGAAATCTCTGTTTCGGTTTGTCGCCCACCCATGAGTTCTGTGTGTGGTTTTGGTTGTGCTGGTTGATAGGATGAGAGTGGCAGGCTACCTGTGGTGGGCCAGAACATAGGAAACGATGGATACAAACCTTCCTTTGCCCCAGGCCAAAACACACCAGGTACGTTTGTCTTATTTTGCTCACCAACTCCATCGTCCTTCTTTTGACACAGTCCAAATGCTGGAAAACCATACGGATGAGGGAAAATGGGAGGTGGGATCTTCTGCAGCATGCCAAAACTTTTACTGGGCACAGGAATCACCGGGTAGTTACGCACACTGTTGGTTAAGCTGAGACTTCCACGGTCATCGTTGCAGCGCAAAGTTTTGTGTGGTATGTCAGGGGAGCTAGTCTGCGTGAGGTTGCCGGAAGCCTGCGGTTTTAGTGGAGATGACATTTCCGATCCACTTCCTGGCATTACTCGTTTTCTGCTACCACCGTTAAACATGGCCTTTACATCCTCCCAAGCGTGACATATGTCATCAGACAAGCTTTTATCGGTCAGTTTTAGGTGGCGTCTCCATGAATTAAAATTTGCCGCGTCTGGCTGTGTGTATTTAGACTCGGGTGTACGGTGAGAATGAAATATAAATTTGTTGGGCGAGAAGTACATATTGCAGTAAGTGCACTTGATGCATTTTGCCCTGGAGCTGTTGTACCTCGCTGGAATGAAGCTTCCTCTGCACCCCCAGGCACACTCGTGTGAAACATCAAATGCAAAATTCTCGGGTAATTTGGGAGGATTGTGAGCTCCGAGGAAGGATTTGCAGAGACGCTCGGCCTCGCGTTTGGTGATCATACCACAGCGGCGCGAGGAGATGGGCATGGCCCCCGCGCGTCTCAGGATCTCCAGCTGCACAGGTGTGCACTGCACACACGTAATTCCAAGAGCCACGCGTCTATTGTGGATTTCATTGTAGCTATAGTTCTTCAATAATGTGTTGGAAATTTGCGCCAGACACAGTCTCTCCTGACCATCTATGACCAAAGAGACGATGGGCACTCCATACAGTGCAGTCTCACTCACTTGATTTGGCTTCAGCGAGCTGGTGCCAGAATAAGGCTGCAGTTCTTGCTTTGAGTTGGGGGAAGAACAGGAATCTCGTCCTGTAGACAGCTGACTGGGTATCGACTCCATTGCTGGAAGTCTGTGGAGGACGAGGTAGCAATTCTGAATTATATTCAAATCAAGATGATTAAATAAATTATATATTAATGACGAGGATTATTTTTAATGTTACTGTTATTTAAGCTGCTTTGAGCAGACATTAATATTTCGAATGTATCCTTACTTTGTTTACTATGGTACCTTTATTTGCCATCACATTTTATTAATTCCTGTTACATTCTACAAAGCATTATCTTAGCGAAATAAAAAAAACAATTGACGCCAATAAATTATATTACAGCATTACATCACAGACTGTCCTGTTAATTTTTGTTTGTTCTGTTAGTACTTACATTACATTAAAAAGAAATGGTCTTTAGACAGAATTTTCAGGTTACCAAAACTGGCTGCTCTACACTGACCTTAAAAGCTCGCACTGCCTGACCCAAAAGCCTGCATCATTGCTTAATGTCTCTAAATCGGCTCAGAAACCAGAGCGATTACTTAAAGGCCTCTTATCGCTCTAATACGCAAAAGGGGCAGAAGGGAAGCATCTTTTAGCTACGCAAATGAGCTTAGTAACAAGGAAAAGAAGCACTAAGCCGCTTTCTGTGTAATTACACAGCATGTGTTGTTCGACTTCGATCTGTTAATAAAAGTCTTAGAATTTATAATTAAGACGCTTGTTGTATTTAAATCGTATATCCTCAGATGCCGTTTCCCCTCCATAAATACACGTATTTTAGCACGTTCAAATATTCTTTAGCTGCAAACGTGTAAAATAAGGAATAGAACTACATATGTTTTAAATTTAACTCTTTGTTCTAGATTATAAACGTTTGGCAAAATGCGAACCGAAAACAATTTTGACAATCGAATAAGCGCGTTAATTCAAGAAAATACACGGGTGCTAATGATATATTTCAACTTGTAAATACGAAAAGAAACTTACCTTTTTATCAGGAAAACAGCTCAGATGAGTGAATGTGTTTGCGTCAGATTAGTAGCTCTAAAACTAGGATAAAAACGTTCCTTTAAGCGTCTACAGTGTGTGAGGAGAACTTCGAGGTTAAATAGTGTCTTCCGCTCTCCTCTCTTTCAAAGCAGCTTTAGGCTTTCCATCCTACTCAGCTCTCTTGCATGGTGATGGGAGCGCAAACCGAGTGACCACATGGCAGTCCCGAAGCTCGTGCCTCTTCTTAATAGGTTGTGCGCGATCTACTTCAAAAGAGGGGAAGCCAAAAGAATAGGAAGGCACACCCACCAAGATCAAATCCTATTCTGCTGGTATTAACCATTTGCGTCCACAACTCCAAAACAAAGATCACTGCCAATTTAAAATGAGCTTAGATAGATAGATAGATATAGATAGATAGATAGATAGATAGATAGATAGATAGATAGATAGATAGATAGATTAAATATGTTACCACAAGAACTACACTTTGCTGATGACAAAAGCGTGTCGTTCAGTTTAGTGCAGTTTAATCGGTTTTGCACACAGTCGATTGCGCTTGAACTATTAAGGAGGTAGAAGAGAGAAGAGGAACAATGGACAACGGTAAATGATCATGCTTTGTTATTTTCTCCAAAATGATACAATCCAAACCTGCGTTTTTTCGCTTCCTGTGAATTTCACAACTTAAAGATAATATGTGAATGTCATGTCGACTATATCAAACAATATATCATTATGAATTTTCATTGAACGTTTGCTCGAGGTGATAGGACCGCAGGCCATGCAGCCTAAACTGCTATTAAAGGCTGGCGGTCATCGTTTTTTACGTCACATGTCTCACGGTGAATGATACACATTTGTTAAACACACCAGCCAGTGAGAGCGGCTAGTGTGTACAAACAGTGATATATCAGAGCAATGAACTGAGGTAAGTGGTGCAACCCTATATGGCCGTATTAACTATTTAAACCCTGATCAATGCCCTTCAGTTAACCCCACTAAGTCTTGACGTAAAGATATCAATATAAGGTCGGACAAAGTTTCTCAGAAATGTTTCAGTGATGTATTCAGGCATCATCAATTATGTTTCAGGCTTCCACATCTGCGCCTGAACACTTAATGTCCCATAAGTTACTTCTGAGACTGATCAAAGACGCACATTTGTCGTGGGGTGTATATATTTTTTGAAAGGAGAAATACGGTTTTGGGCAGTGTCTAAAGTTTATTTACAGATAAAGTCAATAACAATCGCAACATTGTTTTCTTTAGCAGCCATTATTCATGATGTGTCGTAAAACAAACCTTTAATAAAAAAGTAATTTTATAAAATGTAAGCAACTAATCGAATTAAACAATAATGTGATTATTTCTGCAAAGTGACTGCAGGGACATGACATGAGGAAAACTGCCTTTTTGCTTAACACTATTTGAACATGCAGTACATTTGACTTGACTGATTGCATTATACTTTTGGTTAAATGGGAGCCTATTTGAAACGAAACAAAATCGATTGTGGCAAATTAGTTTAAAAAACTATTTTAGTAGTTAGGACGTGTGAAAGTTCAAAAAAGAAAAAATATCTGTCAAGCGATGCTCTGTTGTGCCCTATGACCGAGGGGCCACCGGCTAAACCTAATTCAATATTAATGGGAAGGGAAACTTTAACCAGCGCTGCCTGTCCGTGTCTCCTTTCACAACCAAGAAGCTTCGTTCTGGCCCAACAATAATTACAATTTTATTCTGTAATTATTCCTTTCTTGTTAATTATTTAGAGATCAGACTCGATGCTGTATTGTTAGCGTTCATGGCGGGGAGACAGGGGCTCACATGTCCTACAAGACTGTCATTAAAGACTGGATCCTCCCACGAGCAGGTACAGCTACACAACACCCATCTTTAAACAAGCCATCCTCCCATAATTTAGTTGAACTCAGTATCTCCAGCAATTATGTAAAATAATTCTGCAGATTTTACACATTTTAATAACAGCATCCTAATCCACGTAATAAAACGAAACGTTTAGTTTTTATATTAATGTATTTACAGTCGTATACGATCGCTATTAATTTTAGTACCAACCCCGATTACTTTAAGTTAAATGTGCTTAGTAACCTTTCTGACATGCTATTAAATAATCAATGATTGTTTTTATATAACGACTGAATCAATACGATAAATATTGTGTTTCAAGACGACATATGCCATTATTGGCTCATTAATATACAAGCTATTACATTACACGAGCACGAGTAAAACTAATTAGGGAAACATTATATTGGCCAGTTGTTGGATATCAAAGAAAGAAGTGAGCAAATGTATCGTAATTAAATACAGCCCTGTTTAGGGTCACTCTGCATAAAATTAGGATCAAAACAATGTTAAAATATTAGTTTTGACATTCCCGGTCTGTATTTACCTTGTCATTTACCTTATTATAAGGGGCATGTTCCTCGCTTACTTCTGTTTGTGTTTGTACACAGCACCACACCAGAAATGTCCCACCGAAGCAAGATGGAATAAAACGTCGGGAGAGAAATTGTGAATCAGTTAAAATGAAAGGATCACAACCAGCGATAGAAAAGCAAGATCAGGTTGTTTAAATCCCTGGCTACATTGTTATTTGAAATAAACGAAATCCATTATAACCAACAACATTGTTTTTACCAAAAGATGGAAAAAATATAGACTGCATGTGAAAATGTGAGAGTCGAAATACGGTCTTTTACTGTAGCCTCATTGTTGATGGTTTAGGCAAGTGAGCTTTTAATATTTACTTACGTGTTGTTTGCGTGAACTGAAAGTTCACTATTGGTGATATGTTAAATGGTTTCTTGCTTAAATGCGACATCCTCCGCAACTGAATGTATGAAATAAATGTAATTAATACCTTAATGTTTATTTTACTTCAAGATACTCAGACTATTAAGATAGTATACTATAGTATATATATATATATATATATATAACACTAATAATCTTCAATAGGAACAAAGATAGAAACATTTCAATTTTAAACCGGTGTGCTTTAGAAAAATAAGAGATCCTGTCCTGGAGGTCACTGAGAAGATTGGCACATAAATCAAAGGCAGACTAATTCAGCAAGAGAGGTTTAATAAACGCATTCACTGAAAACCAGTGTTCTACAGTCACCGCTATATCCGCACAGTATAAAACCACGACCCCAATAAATTTCACTTTAGCGCGAGATCAATCAGCTTCTCTCATATTGATCTCTGTCGCCTTGACACCCCTGAGTCGCCTGCCGCAACCTTTTTGTTTCGAGTGAAAATAGCGTTTCGATTACTGTTTTTATTAGGAAAAGATTGCTACAAGAGGCTCTCCGTGGCCTGAAAATTAAGTGGTGACATTTTAATTACTAGACATTGATAAAGGAATCTCGGTAATGGTTGTGAACAGGTCTTTCAGTGCTCGTCCGCCCCCCGCGCTAATCAAACTGGACTGCAGGAGAAAGGTTGCATTAGAGCAGCAGTATTGAGCTCCAGGAATAACGAGTGCCTTAAGCTGTGGGGCTTCTACGCCAGCTTTCCCAGTAACCCTTTAACCCTAAAATACAAAAATGCTTAAAAATTGCGTCCTGCCGCTTTCATGTGTTTTTGCATGAATTCTTACATTTTCGCATCTTTAAAGTGAGTTGTCACTCTCCTTCTGTTTTCTATATAAGGAATGTTCATGTTAAAATTTACAGTTAGAGTAAACAGATAGCTGTCATGTTTTTGGATTTATAAAGCGACTCCTCACTTGTTACAGTAGAGATCCCCCGGGTAACCTGGTTAGGTGTGCGCGCACACATGCACGAGCAGAATTACCATTGAAATTATATTGTCATTAACAAACCAAATAGCTTAATTAGGAATATGCATCCAACTGTTTAACCCCTTTTGACTATTGTTTTGGTGGGTCAATACGTAACTTCAACTAGGCTATATACTGGGCGCGTCTCAAAAATGAATAGGCTACATGTTAGTTTTTTTGCTTCCTAACATCATTCTGTCTTGATATTCATCATGCTTTTATATTGATCACCATAACGTTACATCAGATGCGGTGTTATTGTAAACATTAAGGTAGGACTGTGTAAACGAACCTTAACAGTGATCCGGTTCAATATGCACTCATGCGGAGAGTGACTCCGACCTCCGTATCACATTTCTATCCTCTACTGCAGTCACTCTTTACGGACCCCAGCACTAGGAAAACCCATGACCACTAATGAATTATGTGTAATCAAATACCATCCTTTAAACACACGTGTGTAAACTATGTAATGCTAATCGTCTGAGGGATAAGAGACCAAAGGACTATGTTTAAATCAACACTATCTTTGAAGATAAAAGTAACATAATAATATAAACTAAATAATTTATCTTAAAAACAACCTGACAACAGTCAAATGTAGAAGAGAATTAGATGTGAAAACATTGCATGGTGGGTCAAGACATGTCAGGGTTAACTTTAAAACTACACTTCTTTTGTGTCATGCATAGATACATACTGTCTGGATTTTGGAATCTTGCATTGATGATGACACACCTAGAAACTGTAATTTGTGAACATAAAAGGAATGTTTTTTTACACTTTAGAGAGATAATAGGTAAATAACATCATTATTGCTGTTCGCAGGAACCAAAGAAGGAACATAATGAATATCATAGAAATTAAGCAAGTTTTTCTGAGGAGGTTCCATCATTCTTTCAGAAGAAATTCTAAAAATCTAATCTAGAATTGGGAAACAACGTTTACAGTGCAAACAAATGAGGCAAAAAAAAGTTTCAATGTTTTATTTAGCAAATCACCTGAATGTTTAAAACCTTTCCTCAACTGTGTCACAGTTGTTTTGTTTCTCACAGATATCAGCTATTTTTGGCCACACCACTCTTCAGGTTAGGCCTATTTTCAGATTATAATATTTGAGAATTCAGAGTGTTGTACATATTCAGTAAAAGATTAAAGAAAATAAGAATATAACTTATAATACAGATAAAAAAACATCTAACAAAATAATGCATTTAGCTTTGGTACTGTATGTGACACTTCCACATAAATGTCATTTAACACTATATATTTTGCTATCATATAAATGACTTTTGTTTTGATGTAATCCCATTGGTTAAATATTTCTGCCATTTTCCTTAATGATACAAGCACTAAAGAACAACATTTAATATCTGACACTTCCATTGAAATATAGTAAATGATGTAATACTGAGCAAACACTTCAGTATCAGAGGAGGATGTGAAGGCTTGCGTTTGTGTCAACAGCTGTCAGAGTAACGTTGTTGTATGATGATGCTCTTCCCTGCAGTAACACGGCTGAAGTGGTATTTAAGTAGGTGTGTGGATTCACTTCCAATGATCCAATCTTCAAACAAGTGAGCTCTAGTTAAGTAGCACTATAACAAAGCATACAGTTTACTCACTATTGGATCAGTTTCTCTTTAACTTGAAAACCAATTTCTTCCTTAATGATAAAAGAATGTTGAGGTACTGGTTTATCACTAGCCAATAAAAAACAGCACTGTGTGTTTTTGAACCAGTATTGTGTTAGTTCACTGGGAACGGCTGTGTTAATATTATCTATGTGGGGGCGAATATGTTCTATTATGGCACTGTTAATATAATTTACCAAGAGCAGATTAACTCAACTGCAACTTAGCTCAATTTGAGATGTTTATGTACAGTAAGGGCAGATACACAAGAAGTAAAACAGAATGGATTATTGGAAATGAAAAACATTAAAGTTGTAACAGGGACAAGATATAAAAAAAATTCATAAACCTCTAGTAAAAAGTTCATAATTAAACCTATAAGGCAAGAATGAAACCCATTGGTCTTTCACACAGTATTACAGACTGTCACTACTACAATATCTAAAGGCTCATTGCACAATTTTTCTGCACGGACTGCTATCCACTGCCCTCCACCACACCATCATCACATGTTTCTAACTTCAATGGTGTATCTCCAGTACTGGCAGACCATTTGTGAAACCCAACAAAAATCAGCTTTAAAAACAACAGCTGCATGACTTGCACTGCAGCAGGAAACAATGCTTGACACAATCCCATATATTTTAACACCAAAGTGTTTTACTGAACACAAGATGATTTATGGTGCGGCCATAATGTTTTGGCAAAACCAGATTGTTGCGTTAAATACGGAGACAGTCTCATTATTTTTACTCAAATTCAGATCCATGGGAACTAAATTTGACTTGAGCAAGCAACAGCCCCCTGTGCAGATCTTCTGGTAAAACATTTACTTTGGGATTTGCATAAGAAAAGAAAAGAAATCCACTGTTGAAGAACAAAGTTAAAGATTTGAGTTTAAGCAATCCAATATTCACCATCCATGTTTGAAATCTTCATTTGCAGGTTTATGATGTCAAGTTGCTAGTTTTTTTGCACAGGACTCTTAGCAGTTCTCACACCGTGCACAGTTGCAACTCTAGGATGTGATGCCCTACATGAAGTGCTGCAAGCACAGCTGCTGCCGCTTTAGGTTCAGTGGAAGAATAAAGTGAGAGCAAATTTAGACACCTTCTCTCATAACTCCATCTTGTGCCACTGTTCACAAGAGTCTCTGAGTCTGCTGGGCTTTGCGCTCCTCTAGGCTGCGACACACCCACATGGACACAACCTCTGTGTTGCCATCATTATATTGCATAATAAAGGGATGATCCTAAAGGAGGATAAGAGAGAAGACAATAAGTTACTGATATGTTGATTTCCCACTCTGACAGAGAAATACACATTAATAGAGTATTGGGTAAAAAAATGCTGCGCTTAAAATCATCCTTAAAAATATATAGAACAAACATACTGAAATTGCATGGCACAGACAGCAAATCCTTTTAATAAAAGTATTAAAAGTTCAAAGACACCTCTTTCATGTATAAACGTATATGCTAATGCCTAGTTGTACAAATTTCATTACAGACATATACAGAGACAGTCTGTAAATTAGCACATCAGCATTTCTTTGCCACAAAGATTTTATTAAAATATTAAAGCTTTAAAACTTTGTAATAAATTGTTCAACTTACAACAGCAGTACAGTGATCAAAATATCAATTTATTAGAAAGCCTTAATGAAAAGCCAAAACCAACAAGAACAGGCTAAACTGTGAAAACAAGCTGTCGGATCAGATACTGCTAATCGGTAAACAAAAATGTTTGCTCAGATCTGAAATATAATCACTTGACATGAATGGAAGATTTTTGATGAGTTTCAGTCGTCTACAGTACTACAGTAATGCCAGTCTTACTGTTTCTCATAATCTCCCTTTCCTTCTATCTTTCAATGAGGACATCGCAACACCATCAATCGTTCTGTCCTCATAATGGTGAGTTCTGCCTGTGCCAGAGTGAGGTTAATCACTCTCAGTGCTGGAGTGCTGGAGAGGGCAGTGCTGAGGGGCAGCTCTACCAGGCACCCATCTCATCAATCACACCACCCGGGCAGCCGAACACTCAGTGCCAGCTCTACCACCAGACCTGGTGCCGTAATATGCGGCTCTGCAGATGAACTTGCCCCTGCGTGTTAAAACTGCCTGCTTGTGTCTGATCTCAGCCAGTTGTTTGACCTGACATAGAAGAGGCAATGAAGAATGAGAACAGTGCATGTAATGATCACACACTAGATAAGGGAAAAAATACAGCCTAGACAAATGAACAATAAATGACCAGTGGATACATTGATTTACAGCGTAACACAAGTGGATGGTATAAACAGACAAATAAAACATGTATAGGCCTGCCAGATTGGACGTGTGTTTGATGACCTGAAATAAATCAGAGCTTAGACGGTCACCTGCTTGTTTGGCTGTGCTGAGATGGATCACGAGCACACAAACCCACCACCTGTGTGTCCCTCTGTTCCATGTATGTTTGTGTGTGATGGAGCATGCCAGACACAGGACCTTCATTAATTAACCCACCTGCTGCTAGCTTAGCACACTCACAGAGTGGAGAGGCAGTATAAATACTCTGTTAGTTAGGTCATTACCGTCTCTCTGCTTTACCTCTCTAACATGTGGACAAAAAAATAAATAAAGGGAAAAAAATCTAATTTAGAAGTGTGGCTACATTAATCACAGCCCCATATCAAAGTGTGATAATCACCTGAATTCTCCATTAAAGTAAAACTGCCAAACCCAGGGGAAATCTCACCTCTCTCTTTAATTGTTTTGAGTCTCTTAAAGGCTTTTTAATCTAAGATTAATTTATGCATTTTTAAATAACTCTACATATGATTAATAAGCTTGAAAATTAAAAGGAGTCCAAAGCAATTATAACAAGTGGTTGGTCATCACCTCATTAGAATGTGTTGGCGAACAGCGACAGCTCAGTGTAATGCGTGTCATTGTATGTGTGTGTGAGAAAGACTCATACTGAAGTGGAGAAAACGTGTGCGAGAGACACTCTGAGAAAGGTGAATAAATGGTCATAATAACTAGGTCTTTTCAGATTTGCATACTAAAGACCCTCTCCCACTGGATATGGAACGATGTATATGAGCTCTTGGACAATGTAAAGATTTCATAAATGCTGATCTTTTAATTCAACAGTCACCATGGGACAGACCATCTATCTGGATTAGAAAACTGCAGGGTACCTAATACTACAATCCTTTAACTGAGTGTGATGGAGGATTCGCTTTCAACTAGATACCAAAACACAAATAAAATTCAATAGCCCTCCATAACATTTTCATAACATGCCTATGTTTTAGATTTTAAAAACAGTTAAAGTTTGCTCTTAAAATTTAAACAAATTACATTTCTAAAAACGGCCAAGCTAAACTAAAGTCAATAGAGAGTATCAAGAGTTACTGTTATCAGATATCTGAGATATCTAACATTCAACAAAGTTTGTGTCAAAGGGGGCTCGGGAGCTTCCAAGAGCCCCAGTTGTCAGGGGGGTGAGAGAGAGAGAGGGATGGCAGACAGACAGTGTGTCACAGAGCAAAAAGGTAGGATTTCCCTCTGGGGACTTCAGGAAGCTCCTCGGCGCGCTAATGTGTAAACAAGTCATCAGAGCAGTGTCAGAGGGCTTTTAAAGCCTGTTCTCATCAGGTTCCCCACGGCACAGGCCCCTGGCATTCAAGGGGACCATGTGTCTTTTTAAAGGCTGTTCCCCAGGGTCTTAAAACACATGAACACAAGCGATCTCTCCTTAGCTCATCAGCCCACGCAATCAGGAAATGTGGGGGTGGACATAGGAGCGTTGTGACAGATTCAGAGAATCAGTAGGAATCTTTCTGCTTTTTGTTCCTTGCTAAAGCTCATATCGGCTGCAGCTGAGCCCCTGGACAGCCCACAGGGACCAGGGGGGTGAATAGAGGCCATGAGAGGACAAAAGGTGCTAAAAGGCTGAGTGACAATGACAGAACTCTAAGCAGAGGAGAGAGATGTCAATCACTGCACTGCATCTAAAATGTAAAATAAAGCTTTACACATTATTTACTTAAAGATGAGATGTCACAGACTCTCTAAATCAGAGAACAACATGTGAAAAGTTTAGTAAACTTCAAGTAAAGCTCTAATAATTGTATACAAAAACACTTTCTCCACATCTTTTTTTTGTTTAACATAAGTTGAATGCTAAGCATCATTTAAAGTGAAGTTGATGAAACTGAGGAACATGCACAACATCATGACCCTTCCACTGCATTATCTCTGCATTAGCAGTCAGATCTCTGTGGACTGCGCTGTCCGTGGTGCTGAAAGTCCCAGCCACTGTGTTGACAGCTTTTAAAAGCTCTGAGTGCAAACTTGTGCACAGATACGTAACAAAACCTCAGCAATCCACACACTGCGGGAATTTAAGTTGTTCCCAGTGGCACAAAACAGAAGAAAGGAAGGATATTATTTTATAACTGTTGAGTTAATCAGAATGTGAGCTCTTTCTCAAGACACTGATTTAGCCTTAAGATGAGAAAAAAAATTAATATATAATATTTATAATATATAAAAATATAAATATTTACAATTATACAAAGAAAACAGTACGAGTCAGGGGGTAATTGTTTAGACACACCGGACAAAAAAAAATGAGTTTTTGTAATGCTTACCGAAAAACTATTTTCAAGGACTGGAAACAGTCAAGTACAGAAAGCCCTGCATTTTCTAAGGCCAATTTTGATTAATTCTAAAGAAACATTTGTTTCATAGCAGAAAAACTACATAAGAATTGTTTTATATTCTTTCTTCCAGGCAGCATTAATGTTTTTCAACCACAAAGGCATATTCAGAAAGAAATGAATCAGCAATGACAGCCATTTAACTGACCAGCCACATTAAAAGCTTGTTTCATCTATTCATTAACCTTCTGCTGACATTCTGACAATAAAACCACTGTTAAAAGTTCCTACCAATAAATACTGTTCCTGATACATGTGGTCTCATTGTATCGTCCCTTAAACATTGACCAAAAAACAGCTTATTATTATGAATTTTTATGACTATTATGATTATTTTGAATGTTTGTCATAACATGACAATACTGAAGCCCAGTTTTAGCCAAATGAAGCTAACAGCCAAGCTCTCTTCACAAACACATGCAGCCTCCTCCCTTTAACACACAGTTAGTTTGTTAGCTATCCTGACCTTTCTTCACTGAATACACATGACAGAAGTCAGAGGTTACGAAACACAAAATTTACATTAAACTGCTTGAAAATCTTGGAAGTTACTTGCAATGTGAATACTAGTGAGAAATGCAGTATAGGACAACTGAACTTTTTTGAATAAAGACTGAGGAAACAATAGGTCAAGGTTTTACCCAAACCATTGCACACAATCCCATCCAAAGCTTTCAAACCATCAAATACACCCATTCACTCACTCTGTCTGTCTAATAATTGACATTTCATGTTCTAATCTCTTGAAGGCTGACCTGAACTGGGTAAGTTGTTGAAGAGAGAAAAATAGACTCACCATAAGGTTGGTTGGAGCAGGTCTTTCTTTGGGTTGCTTCCTCATACTGTGTTGACAAAAGCAGCAGAGGTCATTATAAATGTCATTCTACATGTAGTAATTAATCCTGCATTGTTAATTCAAAACATGAAAGGGAAAAGAGTTGCCAAAACTCCTTGAGATTAAAAGGGAGATGAATCCGAGGATGTCAAACCTTGACTTACTGTCTTCCATTATCAAAAGGGTGTTTGTATGAATTCTTGACTCATTTGTTTAAGGACTCCTTTCACTCAGTGTTAAAATTGCAGTGTTTATGCGTAACAGCCTCAATGACATTGTACTGTATGTGTTTGAGTGCTTATATGTGGTTTAGCTTGTTTGCACATGAATGGACTGAAGCATTCCAGTCACACTAACATGCTTTTCTGAGGAAAGTTGAATGGTTGTCACAATAACAATAAATCTTTAATATAAGCCATAAACAGTAAGTTTCAACAAATGATCATCTGGGATCAAGGACAACATTTAGAGTTTGTTTTTATTGTACAACAACAATGCTGAAAGCAGTTAGTGATGGATTGAAACTCGGTATGAGGTGGAATCAATAAACATGCAGCGATTATCAATTTCTCTAATAAATAAATGCCTTTTGTGAAAACTCCCAGATTTTGTATCCAGTACATCTTTACATCTTCTCATCCTCTTTATCATTGTACCGTTGAGGTTAATCTAACCAGGCCTCAACGTGATAAAGGGAGAGGTAAGTAATTATCAATTCTCCTTGGCACAGATCACACCTAAGTGCAGGTAAATTAGTCAAGTTGACCCAGATAAGGAATGGAGGGGATTATAGGGACAGAGCAGCCTGCAGAGGGGCCCATTTGGACCATGATGAATGACACACACTCAGAACGGGCTATAAATAGAAGAGGATGTTGGAAGAACAGCACCAGGCAGGGGTGGCACAAGTGAGCCAGGTGACCTGTTTGTGTAAATAAAGTGCACTGCAAGTAAACATCAGCTGCTACACAAATCCCAAAACATCTGGCTTCACCCACCATGCCCACAGGCCCAGAGTGGCAGAGAAACGTAACAGAGGTTGGTTGGGAATTCAGGTTTCTTGGGGCATGATCTGTGAAAGGGAAATTTGTGTGTGGATTTGTTTGAGGAAAAAGGGTCAACAGAGACGGGCGCCAAGTAAATATTTACTGTTGTGTTTAGTTGTGCTGTGCTTTCTGTTTAGTGGACTGAAGAAAATATTTTGTGTGTTAGGCCACTATATGACACATGAGATTTACACACCTCTAATGTTACGTTTCAGATCCTGAAAACAAAAAAAAAATGCCCCAGCCCCACATCATAACTGTACATTTGAAGTCTTTATAATACGACCAAAGTGTTAGACAAGAATCTTTTACCAACAAACTATTTTGTAAATTAATTTAATTTATTTATTTAATTTCAGCAAAAACTTTGTTTGTGTGTGAAGGAGAGAGAAAGAGGTCACTCACCACTGTGTAATGAAGTGGACAAATTTCTCACTGAACTGCCCGACTGGAAGCACAGGAGGGTCCTTAAACACAAAAAAAACACACGTCTGTCAATCACCATTACAAATCAATACAAACATTGCAAACATAAGTAAACAATGTAGAGTGGTCAAAGATTTATATTAGACTGTGACACACCTTACACTGTCATAAACAAAACATACAGAAATATTCACATATCAACATAAACAACAACATAAACATTAACAGTATATATTAAAATATGAACTACAAGATAATAAAAGTTTTAAAAAAGCTGTTTTACAAATATGGTTTTTGTTTGGCCTTGAGTAAGCTGCTGAAAGGTTAAGACCATAATGAGGTACACTGTATGGACAGTCAAAAGCAGCCGTGTATATTAATTTTTTGGCCGCACCTGAACCCCTCTTTTGTAGGACAGTGGAACATTTCTGATACATAAAACATTTTATGGAACAAACAGACAAGCAGACAAAAAAGCCCAGACTTGCACAGAGAATGACAGAGAAGGCCATTCATGGATAATTTCAGAAAAACCGAGGCAGAAAGCATACAGTAACGAAACATTTAGTTCTGACCTCAACCTCCAAACAATGCACACATCGAAAAAAATTAAATCCCATACTTCTAAGGGACAGTCACACTGAAACCAAATGGAACAAATAACAAAAAAGTCAAATTCCAATTCTTCCTTTTTTGTGTGAACAGGACTCTTGTATCCAAGTATGTATTCAGATGCCTCTGGGATAAAACTGACTCTGTGTAATGTAAGCTTTATCAAGAATTCAGAGCCCATATTTTATCTAAGACTAACGAAGAATAAAAAAATGTGTCAAAGTTCAAAAAGGTGCATCTTTATTCTAACCTTAAACACTTAATCCTAAATAATTCAAATAATATGGCTTCAAGGAAAACAAACTGATGACATCAACATGTTAGGTAGCAACAAAAGGCAGAATAAAATTCAAGGTGTTTGGGAAGGACTCATGTATTGGAAGGGAAGGTGAATGGATTTTCTTTTGAGAAATGTGTATTTGTGAGGGACAAAGAGACGAAAGCTGCTGTAACAGGCAGTGGGAATTAAATTATACCTTAACTGCAGCACACAAGCAAACTCTTTTCGCAAACACATGCATATGCATGGTTGATGGGATGATAGAAAAATGAAAGCAATGATTTGATCTGCTGTTTGCAAGATTTTGGGGTTTGTCGTTCTGTGATTTAGGAGTGTGTGCAATGCACCTATTCAAATGAATATAGCCAGAGGTGCTTTACTACAGCTACACATCATTACACAACCAAGACTCACAGTCTGGAGGCCTAACTACACACCCACCCACACACACGCTCCAACCAAAAACCCAGATTCTGAGCAATATGCACAATCAGGTACATGAAAATACAGTGAGATGCATATGACCTCGCGCATGTACACGAACACAAAACACTGTGCATGCACATGCACTCAAGTCCACACAAACACCTTCATTCAGACTCTTTGATGTTACGGCTGCATGATGAGGATGATGATGATGAAAGCACTGTTATATTATGCAGCGTGCTGCCATTATTCAACACTACAAACAGAGCCAGACTGCAGCCCGTCTTCCATCACAATACCAGCAGTAAATATACATGTAATTGCCCAGCAGCAATTATCAGGCAAAATTAGATCAGTAATTACAGAGGTGAATTTAAGCCTGAGTCTTCACTACAAAAGCAAAGAGGGACAATTAAAGACAGGTCGCCATGCAGATGCACGAATGTGCTGTTCTGAAATAGTGAAATAAGGTGTCCTCCTATGAAGATGATCAGCAAGACCTGCATTAACTATCAAACACTGTACTATCAAACGCTGTACCTAATCTGAGAGAGAGCAGGGAAAGACAAATGCAGGAGGTGATAAAAGGGGTGAAAGAGTAAGCAAGAGAGAAACAGGGGACAAAATAGCTTGTGTATGCATCACCTCATTTAGCCGTTTATTCACCCTTCCCCTGAGCCCTGCGAGGCCTTGTGGCTGATTATTTATACCAGGGTCACCATGGAAACCAGCTACATACATGCACACACAATCTGTGTGATATTTACAATGCCCTTCAAACAGACTGGACTATCATTACTGCCATCTTCTCAAGTGGTCAGATTATTAGATCAACCACCTGTGTCCTTGCTGAAGTTATCTCATGTACTTTATGACACTTCTTACTTTTACCGACTTTTCATCATTACTGACAGCAGGTTCTCATGCATCGGGTTGTGACACAGAATATTCTTTCATGTTCTTCTAATTGACCCGTCTCAGTGTCCACCAGCTACCTTCTTTATTTCCGTCTCTCTCGAGAGCCTAGGCTGTTTCTCCTATTCTCCTGAGTACGTATCTAAATGTTCTCTATTCTCCTGCTCTTTCAGTCCATCTCATTCACTCTGCCTCTCTCTGTCCCTGCACTAGATTACTCTTTAAAGTAGGTCCTGGGGAGCACCGGCGACTCCAGCCTCCATCCGTCTCTCTGTGAAGGTTGTAAATCAGCTGCAGTGAGTAATAAGGCTTTGGTCAACTGAATGCGGTCGCCGGCGGTGCCAGCATGTTCTTTGGCCTGAGGGAGCCGGAGCGAAGGGCACAGCGAAAAATAGTTTGAGCGATGCGTCTGCTGGGTGAGTAATGAACGGTTCACAAGGGTCAACTCATTACACGAGCGGCCGTTTAATTATTAATTACGTGCAATCTATAGCAGAAAGGACATGTTCAGTATGTTTAATGTGTGTTTATGCGGCCCTCTCCTCCATCTCTCTCCGGCGCTGTTATTAGCACGTGTCAGTGAGTAACTCAAGCAGAGAAGAGAAGGGAGAGACTCCCCCCACACACACAATTAACACAATTACTTATTAATTACTCACATAGCGCTGGAAAGCGCATTTAAATGTCGGAGTTACCATGGCCTACAGGCTTTAACTAAATGCTGAGGAGAGTGATGTAAATTTGGGGACTGTTTGGAGTGTTTTTCAGTCTGGTGAAAGATGACCTCTCATAGCTCCTTACACATGCTAATTTCAGGGAATTGTTCTCCCAAATTCTGTCATTTACTTACCCTCATGTTGTTCCAAACCCATTAAGACTTTCTTTTACCACGGAACACAAAAGAAGACATTAGGAAGAATATTATTGGCTGGTAGTGGCTTCACTCATCATATACTTTCATTGTACATGGCATGTAAATGATGACAGAATTTTTTTTTTTGGATAAACTATCCCAGCCAATCAGCAGAGATACTGGCTTTGATACTGCCATTCAAAACAGATATTTCAGTATGTGTTTTCTTTATCTTTCCTACAGAAACTCAAGAATGACATGCAGGCCAAATCCTCACACATCTCTGAGGCTAAGAGTAACTTGTACATGGTGAAGTTATTTATACCAAAATGGTGTGTATATCACAGAAGTCAGTCTAACATAAAACTGTATCTACTGAAGGAGTATCTAGGTTTAACTGACCCCAACCTAACTCCTCAGAGAGATAAGGGTGAGAAAATGTGTCAGGGTTTAGCTGGGTGTATTTTAGCGCCTAACACGTGTCAAGGTTAATGCAACAACTCTGTGGTCCGCAACCCTCAGTTGTCCAGAGCACTGTCATGCTACATTACCCCAGAAAACTCTAAGTGTGTATATGGGCAAGTGTGTAGGAGAAAAACAGAATTCCATGGAATGAAAAAAAATAATCAAAAGAGAAACTAAGAGGCGATTCCTGCAACAAGCTAGTAAACTGAAATGCAAAGTTGCGACTGTTTTTAGAATTTGTTCAATTATTTATTAAGCTTTAATTTTTTTTATTATACTTCTGTATAATTTATATTTTGATATATTGTTAAATTCAGAGACTAGCCAAATGTTTTGTTCAAGACCTCGAGATCAGAGTGGCCAAACTAACGACAGTTCCAGTTTACAAACCCCGAGCAGAGCTGATAATGCACTTCGCTTCATTAGGAAACAAAATATCAGCTTTCCACCCCATTAGGGACGTTCTCGTACAAGGGACACAGACTCACCTCATCAACAATGCACTGCAATAACTGAAGAGGCTGTGAAAGAGGGGAGGGGGTAAGAGAAAAAGAGATTAGACCCCATATAACGTCCTTACAGTGCAAAAATAAAATCATTAATGCAATAAAACAGGTAGCAATACAGCTTAATCAAATGCACTCTGACTCCAAAAAAGCCATTTGATCTGTAATGTTTTCTTATTTCTAATGGCACCTAATCTGAATACAGGCTGTTAAGACGGGACATAATATTGTGTTGTATTAACTTCAGAGGGAGGCAACCAAGCGAGGTGAGGGAAAACTGCGGGAGGGGCTCACTACATCTCCCAAAATACATGAAAAACACTTACCATTAAGGAGCCCTGGTTCTTTTGAATCTGGATGTAGAGACAAAAAAAGAGAGATAAACAGGGATTTGGGTTAGAATGAGTGAGGAGAGAGAGACAGAGAGAGGGAGAGACAGAGAGAGAGAAAGAGAGAGAGAGCGAGAGAGAGAGAGAGAAGGCTACATGTAATTAGCATGTTATAATCACAAGCGTTTCACTTGGACATATTTATGATCACTGGGAGAAGATTATGAAAACCCTGTTGGCAAGATACGGGCATGATGTGTTAACATCATTTACATAATGAAAACACAGTCGCTAATAGTCTGATCCTCAATTAGGATAAGCCTCGCCAAGCAATGTTTTTTTGTTAATTTCCTATTTCCTGCTTTTTATTTGCCTCCAGGTTTATATGTTTGACTGTACAAGTAAACACATGATATGCATCTCATAAAGCATCACAGTCTAGGAATAAAAAAGAGGGTTATTTCTGTATCAGTCAAGTAGTATAACACAACTGGTTTAATAATGATTATGTTACACTCGTGTGAGCTTTTCATGCCTAATTATGTGATAACATGATACATAATATTTTCTCATAGAGCTGTTTCTACTAGCCCAACCCACAGAGTGAGCTGGAAAAAGTAAATACTTAACAAACCTTAGTTTCAAACCATATTCATTAATTAACTGCAGATCAAGTGCACTGGAGAGCCAGTGTCAATAATATAACAATAATATAAACTTAAACCCTTTTTTGTTATGCATCTCACTCTTTTAACAACATGAGTGGAGATGAGTTTTCATCTGAATGGAGAGATAATGAAGGATAGTTGCATCATATTGTACATATTTTATTTGAGCATGAAACAATGTTATGTTTTCCAGCTCACAGGGGGCCAGTTCCCTGCTTTCTCAATCTGGGCTAAACCTCCTGCCTAAAATGCACAGTTTAAACTAACACCTAACGGTGTGAGGCCACTCTGATGAAATATTACACTAGGCATCGATTCTCTTTCTCAATTAAACACGGCCCTTCTCTCTTTAAATACCTGGAGACTCTGGACTTTAACGTAGGAGCTAAATAACACACAGCATTGGCTAAAACTGCAAACCACAGCAATCACGGGACAATTAAACACATCAATATTTGCCTTATGTGTTGTTTTCCAATCAAATCAGTTGGATGAAATACACTGATGTGATCTCCACTGAATGCTCAAGATTACTTTAAACATCCTAACTCCTTCTGAAAATGTTAAAGTGTTACATTTGAACTTCAACGGAAGTACCTGGGGGAAAAGAAAAGATTCCCAATCTCACGCATCAGCACCAAAACAAGATTTAAACTGAACAATGTCTTCAATTAAAACTAAATGCAAATCAACATGGTTCTTACAGAGATGTCAATTCTACAAGACAATTATTGATAGGAGAACGATTGGTAAACTGCTTAAGACTAGCAAGGTGAAATATATAATTCAACCATTTAAAAGCATGTCAAAACACCCAGACAAGCTCCTCTCACTAAAATGCATTTCTATGAAGTGTTACAGCTCTAGGAAAGCAAAATATATCACATAGCATATTCAGATGAATGTGAGTCTTAAAATGAGCTGAAACAGAAACAGCCGGAAAACAGAAAAGGCAACAACAAATCAATCAGGAGGAGAAGCGCTGGAGGCTGTATACACACGCCAGCCAGTCTGCAGTCTTCAAAGATTTTCCGAGCGAGCCATCGGGAGACGCCATTAACTCCTGACAAAGAATGCAAATTAATCCCAACATGGGGTGAGACGAAATTAAAGAGCCTTTTATAATCAATGACAAGATAACACACATAGAAAACACACAGGCATGCACACACACAAACACTCTCAGTGGATCTGCCACTCTGACTGGGGTCTAATGTGGGTGGAGTGGGGGCAGGGCATCAGAAGTTAATGCAGATACATCAGGCATCTCTGAAGATCTCCGCACACAATGGACAATGACTTCGTAAGCATGCATGTGTGTGAGAGAAAACAGACAGATGCCTAGGCTGATGTGAGTGACAGGCCAGGCCTGAGGTAGCGTGTGTGCTGGCTGGGTGGCGAGAGTGTGCGAGTGTATGTGATGCCTGCAGGTGAAGAGTCTGCAGCACCATATGGAGCTGTGAAAATTAACATCAAGAGCAAAAACGCTCTAGCAGTGGGAGGTTTAGCTCTCTCTCCCTCTCTTACTGACTAACCCCCTCCTTTCTCCTTCATGCCTTCTCTCTCCCTCTCCATTTTCATTCCATATGAATTTTAGAAATGCAGGAACACAGTACAGGGAAAGGGAGAGTGAGATTAGAGGAGGAAGTAATAAATTAATGGGGTGTGTATACATGAAATGCTTCAGTATAATGCCTCTGGCTCTATGGGCCACGAACAAAAGTTTTGCCATCTTTGCTTTCTCAATCAATCACTATCACTTTATCTGATAATGATATATGAGATCCGATGATGTACTCTGGAAAGAATAATAGACCTGAACGTTTTTTTAAAAACTACATAGATTATTTTTGTTTTGATGGGTTACAGTCCAATATCTAAAGGACAACTCTCCAGCTAAGTCTGCTGTTCTATCTACATATTTAGTCTCATATCCAATCACAAATTCACACAGATAATGTCTGTGCGTATGAGAGGGTGTTTGTGCATGTGAATACATTAGTTTATGTAATAATACTCTGTGGATTAACATGATAATGGCTCTGTTAATAGATAACGCTGGAGAGCAGAGGAAAACAATTTCAAATGAGACAAGCCTGGAGGCCACGGGCTAATGCACACACAGTGAACTGCACACACACATACACACTGCATTGGCCCCTTGTACTTCTAATGTTTGTCTACCTATCAGTATGTTTTTCTCACACAGTTTATTCATTTTTCCATATTTTGCAGCTCTATTCTGTTGACAGAACTGTTCATGTGACAAAAGATCTATCAAGATTTATGATTAATCTTAAATTGAATCATGATCTGATTTCATGTTCCGCAGCAATGTTTTTTTTTGTTTTGTAAGTTCTGCTATTGAAGGCAATAGCTTTGCATCAAGTGATGTGTGAGATACAGCACACACACACACCAGTGCCAAGCCCAGTCTCTGTGACTGTTCTTCTAAACTCAGTGCTCAAGGCTTTGGCACTAGAAACAGCCTTAAAATGTTCCTTTCTGATTTCCCCCCGCATGCCCTGAGTGGCTGCTTTGTTTTAATATGCTAATTAACCCAACAGGCATGCTGGGAGTAATTTATTGAGCATTAGTCAACATTTCCCTCATTAAAGGGCACCCGGAAACTCACTGCACTCCAACATGCAGAACTTTAAAAGCGGCAAGTCTGATTAGAGAAACTAGGGCACTGAATCAGAGTTCTGTATATATGTCTACACAGTTCAAAACTGTCAAAAACGACAATATTTAACACAGAGAGAAGAATTTCCCAACAACCCAATTCTGTCTGTCATAAATTAACCCATTTAAGATGCCAAAATGATCAAGAGAACACAATCAGAAAATTTGTCTGTTTATTTATTACTACATGGAATAAGTTAATGACTTCCAAAAGTGGCTTTTAGACAGTTTACCTTGGAGAAAATTCCATGACAATTATCCTATAAATAGAACTACTAAGCGTTTTCTCAGTGTGGCTGTACCTGCACTAAACATTATTTTGGCATAGTGTAATTAAATAAGTAGTCACACTTCATGCGTATGTGCCACATGTTTATTCTACAAATGAATATGGATTATAATCCAGGTTTTGCATTTTAAAATTGGATATTCCTAAAAATTCCAGCATGATATCTGATTACTGGGTTGATGTAAGACGAGTAAACAAGGGTGGGAGGAGAAGTGATATGAACAGTGAGGTAATTACTACCAATACACTCAGATCACAAGGGATCCACTTGAAGGCTGTGAAATCTGAGCAGTAAATGAGCTAAACTGATATATGGTTTGTTGATGTACACTCACCTGTGGATAAGGAAAAGAGCCCAGGGCCAACTGTAAAGTAAACAAATGTGAAAGGTTAAAATTAAAGTCAGAGCGTGACACAAAAATATAAATCAGAACAAAAAAGAAAAATAAAACAGATTATTTTCTTTATCTCTGGTATTTCCATTATTTAACATTACATTTATTAATTCAATAAAACTTGAATGTCTCAAGTTCAAACTCATTTTAGCTGAGTCTTAGTTCAGAGGTGAGTTTAGTTCATTAGTTAAAGAATCTGTCAACAAATGCAAAACAAGCAAATTACCCGACGCTACAAGTAAATCACCTGAAATGCTACAACATTCAAGCAGCTGAGCAGAATCCATCACCTTTCTAACAACATGCTAAGTTCAATTCCAGCTCATAATCAGATCAATAAACTGTTCATCAACTCATAATAATGTCAATCCATATGATCTCTGATGTTTATCTCCCTAAAGTCTCAATGATGATATCAAACAGTATCGATACATGCAATCAATGGATTGAGTCGAGGCATACAATAACAATTCATCACAGCCAATGAGAAGCGCTGACAATTACAAAATGAGAATCAATAAAGCCAATGAGAACTACCAGAACGGCATTTTCAACATGAGAGGTAAACCACCATATTGAAATCTAATCCACTCATACAATTTATGCTACTGGTTTCTGCTTTTAAAAATATCCCCTACACAAACCAAATCTACTACACCACACACATGCACCTGTTCTCCATTCAAACACACACACACCTCTGGGACTAGTGTAGTATTAGAGGTAGAGAGAACACAGCACTCTAATTACTGGACGTTCTGCTGGCTGAGTGATTGATAGCGTTTTGCCACACTGATTCCAAATCTTGTTCTCTCTAACACACACACACACACTCCTTTCTTTAATGTTTCAATACATACACATTTCTGTCTTTGTCAGACAGAAACACAAACACAATTTCTTCCACTATTTTGACAAGAGACTGATCCATTCTCCTTGTGCATACACACACACACACACACCTTTGTGCGTGCATAGACACACACACACATGCACACCAAATCCACCAAATTGTTCCTTAGGCTTATGTTCTTATGCTTGCATGGGAGTTTTAGAACAGAAGAGATGGGTCAAAAAGGATAGCAGAGCATACGAGTGTGTGCGTGTGTGTGTAGCAGTCAGTGGGAGATCCTGAGTGTGATCCATGCATAGCTGTAGGCCAACATCTGTTTGGACAGGCTGCCTGCAGGGACTATCAGCAGCACTCAGCAAAAACAGTGAGACATCAGTCCACCCATACTATGAATGCAGGGATATGTGTATACAGTATGGGCTGTTTTTAAAAGTTAAGATATGTATTATATAAATGTTTTACCTCCATGAAAGAAATTCCTACACTCCATACATCTGAGTGAATGCCATACTGTTCCCCTGATATCCGCTCTGGCTATGGAACAAAGCACACCCAAAGGAGAAATCAGCATGAATCAGTTAATAGACACATAGCAATTAGTTTATAAGAGACATAAAACTATAATGGCCAAAAACACGCTTTCACATAATAGTACCTGTGTAAGTCTCTATCAATACAGAAGACTACATGACAGTCTTTGTGTATGTGTGTGTATTTATGTAGGCAGTATTTATGTATTTAGTGTGTATTTATGTAGGTGTATGTAGGTAGTTCTTTTATGCTCTTTACCTTAGAAGACTTAATTTGCTTGTGCAAAAGCATTTGATTGTTTTTGAAGTGTAGTCTCTAGCCACATACAGTACAGTACCAACTCACAACCCTTACAAGCATCATATGAATGCATGAAGCAGGATTTGCATTCTGATTATACTGCTGTCTGACAACAAAACGGATTTTGAAAAGCAAATCTGTCACGGGAATGAATGCTGCTTACCGCCATGTATGCGTTGGTCCCGACGTATGTTTTAGCAATGGAGTTCACCAGCTGTAGAAGAAAGCAGAGAAAGACACCTTTGAAAGTGTAAACAAAAACACCAACTACAGAGTTCCGTGATAATGAACATACTTGACCTTGCTGTACTAAAATAGTACTTCAGCATTTAATAGTTTTCTCATCTAGCCATGTGAATTGATCAATTGCGTCTATAGTTTAAATGGAGCACTGTGAAGCTACGCATCAAAGGGCTGTGTTCCAATTCCTAACCCTTAGTATCAGAAATAGTAATAGTGATACACCAACTGACATATTTCAGCTGGAGCAGTTAGACTAGCATCCTCTGAGTTTGATCAAAGCGTTAAAGTAATTTTCTCTGTTTAGACGTAGCAAAACTCAGTGCAGATGTGACAGCGGTGACCTGAGCTAAAGGACACAGCAACAGAAACTGATTTAAATCTACTGAAAAGAATGCGTTATTGAAATGCCAGCCTGGTTTAATTTTAGTCTACGCACTCACAGGGGAGACGCAGGGGAGACGCGGTGAGATCGGAGCACAATGACATGTGTCAGTGATGACAGGACAAACATAATGACAGCGTTCCCCAGTGGCCTGACGTGTGTCTGTGTGAGTGTGAGCGCGTGCATGCGTTAATAAAAGATACAGTGATCCTAAATACAAAGTCACGGTCTGGACAGGAGAACTCACACACACACCTCATCTAGGGGTCAGAATCAACCTGAATCTCTACAGGGAATGTGGGTATGAATATTAATTAAAAGAGGGGCATGAGGAGTGATGGGGCTCCATTGTTGGACTCCTGAGTGTATTAGAAGGGGAGAGACGTATGCTCAGTTTCTCAGTGTGAACTATTGTCTCCAGCCACACACACACTCACACACAAAATATCTGGTCAATGTGGTAATTAAAACGATTTAAAAGTGAGAAGCGCAATCTCAGGGATATCTAGAGAGTTCAGAAACAAAGCCAAGAGATCTCTGGAGGAGAGAGACAGGGAAGAGAACAGAGAGATTGAGACAGACAGGACAATAGCTGATCTGACCTGACTTTGCACACTTTCTCCCAAACACACGCACAAGAAACAAGACAACCTTGTGTGAGGCTACACAAAGAAAGACAATAATCTGATGTTATAGAGGAAAATGTACCTGTGTGCTGACTCCAAAGTCACACAATTTGACCTGACCTCGCGTGTTGACCAGCATGTTAGAGGGTTTCACATCTGTATAGAGACACAATCATTAGTTATGTCAGAATCTAATATTTTTATCATTCCATTTGGCACAGATTACAAGGCCAAAGACTAAATATAAAAATGTTTCAGTCTGTTTTCCTTTATGCAAATTGTCTACCTATAAATAAACAAACCTAGGTGAATTATAATAACATTTGTAGCCAGCTTTTAAAAATTATTGACAAATTAACAGATATGAAGCCCTCTCCTCACCTCTGTGTAAAATCTTTAGACTCCAGAGGTAAGTTAATCCTTTCACCACCTACAGACAGAAAAACACATATGTCCAGAGTAAATGAATACAGTAAACAAACCCTGAAGAGATACAAAAGCATGTGTGTATAGCAGTCGCTAGTACAGAACTGTGAATTATCTAAACAGTGGCATATCTTTGATTATTGTGAAGAAATGTGAGGGAGAGGGTAATGAGGGTCAGAACCAAGAGCAATGAATTCAGCACTAATAAAGTGTTACAAAGACAAAACACACACACACACAAACACACAGTGGTCTAAGCTGCAATACCTCTTTGAATACACCAGTATCACTGAAAATCAAACAAAAGTTTCTCATACACATGAAACAACAGTCTCAGCACTTACTGCTACAGCAATCCTGCCCAGAACATGCTCAGGAATTCTCCAGTACACATCCAGTGAACCACCTACATCAATGACAAATAACACAGCATCAGTATCTGTACATTATCTAAAAAATACATTGTGCTTCCCATTTAAGCCGTGTACAGTCCACAAGGCTACAATGTTTGCTAACTATGAAGTTGCTAAAGTGCTTTGGGTAGTTGCTTACTTAAATGACCTCGACACCTTCTAACACATCTCTATGATATTTTCATGACATACCCTGAATTCATTCCAATATAAGTCTATAAAATTGTTTTTATCAGTTCTGTAGTCTGCCAAGAAAAAAATCTCTGGTCTAATCCTGTCTAACAAAAAGCCTAAGGGTATGAGGTATTTGGGCCAAAATGTAATAATTAGGATAAGAATGTTGAAATCTCCGAAAGTGATTTTCTTGCACTTACAAATTCTCAGAAAGATTGCATACAAACAGGTTAGTATTACTGTAATACAAAATTTATATTCACATAAATGCAATAGTACACAGCGTCCATATCCTGAGATGAGACTTACCATCCATAAACTCAGTGCATATAGATATTCTGTTCTCCACAAAGAATGCACTGTAGAATTTAATGATGTATGGAGAATCACACTGTAAACAAAACCAAATAAGTCAAAAGAATGTTCGCCATCAGAATGCTCATCATGTGTAAATAATAAATTCATCCAACAAGGAAACTGTGCTAGTTAACAGTATTATGGGGATATATAAACACATCTTTGTAAAGTGAACTGTAACTCTAGATTGTAGTTTCAAAACAGGAAAGTCACGTGTTTACTTTATTTCAGTGGACAAATATGTGATTGGTTGTTTAAAATTGAAAAGATGAGGCCAACAACTTCATCAGGAATTTGCTTGGTAGATTATCAAGCCACGTGATATTAATGGAGGCGAGATTAAAATATACTAGTTCGATTTGTTTGATTGGTTAATTATGTTATTGGTATTTGATGTGATTGGTCCATTGTACGCAAAGGATGATTAGTAATAAATTAAAGTCTATCTGGCAGCTGTTGTCAGAGCAGGTTACCAGAGCAGATGGACTGGACTACATAGGCACTGATCAATGAATAATTCATGACACTTCTTTCATACTTATCACAGTCATGCACCACAAACTAATCTGAAAGCTGAAACCAGGCACGACTCTACATGGTTTTGGTTCATATTTGATTATTAAATGCACCTTCAGCCTGAATCCACATAGCTCAATAGATATCAGACTGCTTTGAGTTTAGTTAGATGTTTAAGATCAAAGGAATACTGAGAGAGGGAGAACCTGATATCACATCACTACAGCATTGCTAAAGCCCCGCAGAACGTGCTGCTCGCATGAGCGCGCTCATCAAAATCAGGTCACTGTTCTTAGGGTTGAAATGCATTGGGAAAATGTGACAACACAAACAGACTCAAGTACTCAGACAGAAGGAAAATGTTCAGACCTTATAAAGGATCTCAAGTTCAGACATGATCTGCTTCTGCAGCTCCACTGTGATGTCCAGAGGAATAACCTGCAATTAAAAAACAAGGCACTCGTTTAAACAGACACATCTCAAAGCATATTCATGTGCACCCAAACAGAACCCTTAAGCAAACCCTTAAGTTTTATCTAGCCCACAATGCTAGATCTACAGCTCATTTGGTTCATACACAACAGCCTTGAAGAGAACATTTTCCATCCAGTTTATACTGGCAAACATTCAGCACTCAATCAACAGGGGAACATGTAATAAAATACTATTGTGACTGATCTAAATGAACTGTTCCTGTCAAAGTGGGCCACATCAATATTTTTGATTCAGCTTGCTTTGAGGTTGAGAGTGGATGCTTAAGAAGCTACAGTTCACAGACATTTCAAAGACTTTCTCTATATGAAGAAAATTAAAGAAGTCCACCATTTGCAAACTACTACAAGCGTTGAGACTTTAAAAATATTTTCCAAGGCCATAGTCTGGTGTAATATTACAAAGTTTTACAATATAACCAGGTTGGTTTACAATACATGCCCTTGCTCTCCCTCTTCCCCACTTTTGTAATGAAGTAGTGACTAGCTAAAATGCTTCTTTAGTTAAGGCTAGATTATCAGCCTCCCGCTGAAATAATTGATTACAGGTAAGGCAGTAAGGCAAGGCCACGCAGTTAAAGCTCAGCAGAGATCACTTACAACCTTAGCAAGGGCTGATAGCTCTGCTCACACAGACCCAGGCACAGCACAGACGGAAAGATGAGCAGAAGAAACGAGAGGAGCACAGAGGGAAGATAGAAGATAAGACAGAAGAACAGTGAGAGGATAAAAGTAAACTAAATGGAACCAGATGTAAATGAGGCACATCACAGAACAGAAACAACAAAAAAGAACAACTGCAACGATGGAAAAGACCATGAGCAGATGAGGGGAACAGACTTCATGATTTGGGGTAGAGTAAGAACTGCAAGGTCTTGATCATGTTAAATGTTGCAGTCAAGTGCAGGGATGCTGGATTTGCTCCTGTGTGCTCTTCAATTAGTAGAGCACTATTAACATCTCCAGCAGTATAAATCACTTCCTGCCCTGGTGAAGTCTACTTCTTAACAGAGGTCCACTGAGGTCTAGCTCCTCCTGTTCACCTTTTCTGCTCTGCTGGTTCTTAAAGGAACCATCTATTCAAAAGCAAACCAGCTGTATGATTTTGTAGCTGTAAATATGTTTCGGGTTTGTTGAGGTAGTACTACATCTGCAATCTTCTTACCTTCACTGCTAGAACTCTCTTCCCAAGCAGGTGGTACGCTCTGTCAGGAGGAAAAGATTTACATTTAAAGCCAATTCAAATTAACCAATCAGTAACAGAGTCCACTATAACTGACTATGTACATGCAACAGGAAAGTCTTTGGAAATTAAAATATACTTAAAATGTTTAAAATACATACAATTAACTAATTTCATTGCAATAGACATTCTGATGGCTGCTAGAGAAAATAATGCTCTTTTGTGAGAACAATCATTGTGTTTCTGAGCCATATTTTACAATATCTGTAACAAATTGATTGCATTTCTTCTTTACTTTAACTGCTCCTGGATCAAATCTTCCTAATGCAGTGACATTAAAACACTTTTTGAGGATTAAGGATGGACATTAGAACACTGCTGTTCAAGTGTGAAAACTATATTAAGTGTTTCGTTAAAGAGCAAAGTGAGAATAACACCTATACAGCCAATTAAAACACTCGGGTACTTTTTAAACATTTGTAGTTATTTACAGATTATCAGAGGTTTAATCGCTACAATAAAGAGCTATGGAGGGATGTCCTCATCCGAAGTGTCAAATGCAGGTGAGGTCAACCCTGAGTCAGTCACCTGCGAAACCTCAGACATTCAGAGCTGTGCAGCGTTATCAGCTTCGCTCTCATTTCAGCATGAGCTCTCCCAGACAGGCCTCCTGTTACAGGTCGAATTAACGGCAAAGCCACAATTATTTAATTATGATCCTTGCTCATTCCGAGCTGTGGATTTGGTTACCGCAGGAGGTGCTGAAGAAGGATTGGGTTACAATAACCCACGACACGCTCCATTCCACCAGATAATATACTATAACAACAGACAGCTGCCGAATGAGGGTGGATTCAACACGATAAGCACGCTGTGTTTGTGTGCAAATGGGAAAAATGCAAGAGAGAGAAGAGACAAGAATAAAACTGAACAAGGAATATTTTGTATATTTACTTCTCTATGTAGGTATGTACATGCCTAATCAAACTAATTCACAATTGTTTGCATTTGAGACTGTGCATGTGATTTATGTGGTGAAGATGGCCGGTCTGGTTACAGCTGTAGACACCTCGTAACTTCAGCGAGCCTTTAATTAATGTCGCTCTAAGTGACGCGACGGCTAACTTCCCTCATTTAGGATGGCGACACCCGATCCCATCTCACCTTAGTGTCCTTTGTGGGTACACTTTACACTTTGGAAGATTCTGAGCTGTACAAGATATAGAGTAATACGCTTGCGTATTAGGAACATGCTACTAAGATCTAGTTTTATCCATCTTACAGAATACTATAGAATTTCTCTGGAATTATACAACAACATTACAAAATGGAAAAAATAAATAAACATTAGAACAGTAGTTTGCTGAGTGCATTAAGATTTAAAGTAAAGAAACAAAAATAGTTAAAGCCAGGTGACATCAATATCTTTGTCTTTTAGGGTTGGTATGGCATAATGGGTAAAGTGACACACACAACTAAGGGCCGGCAGCCATAAGGCCTCTGGTTTTGGTACCTGTCAGCAGGGAGCCATAAGCCATGATCAATATGTATAATATAAATATAAAAGCATTAACTAAATTTCTTACTACTTTTAATTATTAAATACTGTAAAGACCAAAAGTGCACTCTAAGCAGTCATTTCAGGACATCTTGAACAATAACAGATCTGCCTAAGCCCAATTACAAAGTTCACCTAAAGTTCTTGACCTTTGACCCTGCCGAGCAGTCAAGCAGGGATGACTGGCAAGTGCACACTCATGGTGTGGTGACGCAGTGACGTATGGTCCTGACCCCCGTAAATGTGTCCCTATTCTCTGTTTGTTATTTACACTCCAGAGCCCGGGGTAATGAAAGCTTTGTCATGCAGTATTCATGGACCTCTCGAAGAAAGCCATCCCACGCATGCACGTTTGCAGACGAACACGCACGCACACACAACCACACAAACAGGTTTCGATTACAGCAGCCGATGCAGACCAGACAGTTCTTTCTCAGTCTCATTCTCTAGGCCATCTAACCTGAGATGACCAGATGATCACCTCACCTGAAAGAAGGCCACAAAGAGACACTTAAAAAAACAACAGTACCATGGTACTACTGTGGTGTAGAGGAAAGCAATCTGGAGTACCATGACATATACCATGGTACTGAAATGCAAATATAATGGTATTTACAAATTACCGTCACTGTACCACATTACCATCATAATACTTTTATGAAAGAGAAAGCGTACAGAGAGAAAGAAGTAATTGATAGGACTACTTCCGAACCAACAAACAGGGTAACCCATCTATACCAATGAACAAACTGTAACCCAGAATAACTCGAAACAAAAAGACTTGGACACATGCTCATGGCCGCACTGCCTAGCCAACTAGATAAAAACACTATTGCCAGCTATTCTGACTAAAGCACAGTGGTGGGCTTATTTAAAATGAAGGCATGGTGTGGAGATTTTCCATATATTTTATATGCTTGATTTTTACCTTTAGGGTTCCCTGGAGGTAAGACCATATATAAACGCTTTAATTTTTAAAATGTGCACGTGTAAGCGAGAGACAGGGTTATCAACTCATCATACTTCAACACAGTAACACAACATCATGGGGTCCAGGTTAGGTGAAAGCCCCACAGAAAAAATGTTATTTATTCTTAAGCAAAAGCAATTTAAGCAAATACCCCTGACACCGTCCTGCATACGTCTGCCGGTCACAAAGGTTTGTGTTTTGCATAAAGAAGAGTGTGTGCAAGCAAGCGAGCGTGGTAGAGGTGATCGGGGACAGTGGAGATGGATGGAAGACTGGCCTAACTTTCCTACAAGCTACAGTGAAGATTATATTACATTACATTTCACCTGCCACTACCTGCATTGCACTGCAGCTGTCAGTCTGCACAGGAAACACAATAACAGCACGTTAGATGCACTTAAGACAAACTTAAACAGTATTTCTAGAATGAAAATGTAAAATAACTGACATGTTTGTTTACCTTTTCGTTTACAGAGAACAAAGTGTGCATAGATTTTTAAACATATCTTGCACTCATTTAAAATAAGATTTGCATTTTTAAGAGTTGTATTTTTATCCTTCCAAAAGGTAAAAAAAAACATTTAAAGGGTCTGAATTAAAAGATGAATGAAAATTCAGCAGTTTCTTTTGTTTGAGAGAGAAAAAATAATTCCAGGCAAACACATTTAGTGCTGAGCTTGTCAGACTGCATTCTTGTCTGGGTTGCAGTATTGGCTTTTTTAAAAATGGTCGAACAATTTTCAACAAACCCGAACATGGTCCTCCAGCAACAAAGGCACACGATGAGCTGCCGCATTATCCACAGAAGCATGCAGAGCCTTGTGAAGGTAAAAGGAATGATTTGTGTGTTTGTATTTGATGACCTTGCCCAGTTCTGCCCCTGCATCTATTTGGCTGTGGTGTATTTGGGCACAAAAAGGAGCATTACATGAGGTCACAAAGAGTTATTTCAACTTCCCAACATCAAGCTCTGGTTCAATGTTGTCCTGTTCTCTAATGTCTTAAGACATTTAATGAATCAGAACATTGAGAGGGTGTTGAAGGATGTTTGAAAACATGAGCACATGAGACCAACATGAAATTAATCAGAACAGAAGTGGCGATAGCAAAATGTTTTGCTATTCAGTTACAATTATGATTCAGTTTTTCTGGCTTTAGTCAAATCCTATAGATTCTACACTAAAGGGTAAGAAAGGCATTTGAAGAGGCTGACCACAATCGGTCTAATTAAATCTCAAGGTAAAAATCACGAGAGCAGCACTCACTTATAAACAGTTCCTCCATTTCCTTGGCCAAGCTGCTCCTGGTACTGGAGGTCGTGTTCATTTATCTAAACAAACACAGAAGAAATAGAAAGAGGTTTTTTAGATACTGTAGTTATCCAAGGAGAGTGGAAAATTCTTTGTTCCTACTTCTAAATAATCTAAAGAATCGTCAATGGCATTTGGTTGTGTGTGCAAGATCAAAAGTACATATTTCTTAGTGTTGTATGGGTAGATGTAAATTATGTATACATTACATATATACAATCAAGTTATATACCAACATAACTGTACAATCACCGCTACAGCTGTTTAATTTCTCTTCTTCATGAAATGTGTAAAACTGCTAAATAAATTGAGCTGAACTGATGAATAAATGGAGAAAAACTGAGAGAAATGGGCAGAGACGTAAACAAGAAGCTAGGGACAGAGATACCAAGCAGAGGAAAAAAGCTTTAAAGAACTCAGACACTCTACTATAAGGTTGTTTGAAGTTCATTGGCGGGAGAAAGGAAGATCAATACAACATTTGCTGTCTAATTTATAAAAGAACGGCAGCAGAGAGGAGAGTGATGGGAAGTTTAATGACGATTTGTTTGCCTGCACTGTCTTGTTCGACTTTGATAAAAGCTGTCAAAACGGTAATACAATACAGGCCCTTCTGACACCAAGAGGCCAGAGGGACCAGTTTGTTTTCTCATGCTGTCACCATGATACATATCACAACGGTCTCTCATTCTCTCTCTCTCTCTCACCCTTTACAGTTCTTTCTTGAACTTTTGAATACAACAATCAATTGCTTTAGGTTTCACACATCTTGACTGTCTGACCTTTAGGTTTTTCAGCACACAAGTAAGACTGATCTGTTTCAATTAGACAAGAAGTGCCACAGAGATATTGAAGAAGCAGAAAAAAACACTGTGGAAGATCACTCCAGTAATCTTCTGACCTGGTCTATAAATGCAGTTGCTAACTAAAGACTATACTAAACAGAGATCAGAGGTTCTATTCAGAATAACACTGCAACATTTGAATCACTGCGAGCAATAAAAAAGATTAAAGCGACAAGCGATAGGTCAGATGTGATTGTACCACAGCTATAAGAGTGTTGTTGGGCACAATACAAAACATTCTGGTTTAATAGCTGTGTGATCAATTATGATAGTAGTAATGTAAAACAGTAAACAGTAATGTTCTATAACTACACACACACAAACCTCTATAACTACTATTGTTATAGAACTATTTTTCATTTGTTAAACATTAAAAAGGATTTTGTCTGTTGGCCACTGCCAACCAACATGCCACATTAGTATATAGAAATAAAGCTTGTATGAAATGCAATAAATTAAAAACATGAAATGAAAAATAGCTCAGGCACTATATTTGCCTAAAACTGGCTTCTGTTTCTACAAAGAAAATTAAAGGTTTGGCATGAGGGTGAGAAAATAAAAATAAAAAATTTAACCTAAATTTGTAGGTAAACTCTGTATTGTATACTACTAAACGCAACTGAAGTGATGTCACAGGTGTGTGTGTGTGTGTGTGTGTGTGTGTATATCAGCTGTTTTACAATGACTGTAAATCACATTTATGAAGCCATACAGCCACAACCATCTGTTAATAATAGGTCAATTGTTTGTGGTGAGAAGTTTTGATTTGGCACCTGCCATGCTAAATGTGAATTGTTAGATGTCAATATTTGCATCTGTTATTGTACGGTAAGTGTTTCCCCTCGTGAACTGAAGCTGATGTGAAGTCAATGCTCTGCTGACAGGCATCACCCTGACTGCAGGGGCCCAATACAGGCCCTTTGATTAGGCTCAAGTGTGGGAGAGAGACATCTTGTGTGTGTTTGCATTACAATGTGCCTGTTTGACAGAGGGAGAGAGACAGACACAATAAATGTGTGTGTGTGTTTGTGTAGATGGTGGGGCTCCATTAACAGTGTGTGTTACAGGTGTCACAGGGGACATGACTCTCTTAATTGTCTATTTGACACACTCTGGTCCACAGACTGGCCTGCTGGAGGTTCGTAGAGGGGTGGAGGGGAGGAGAGATGGTGACTTTGAAGGGGAGGAGGGGTGGACAGCAAAAGGACACCAAGATACAGCTCTGATGGCTCAAGATAAAGATCTCAACCATACCGCAGGGAAAGGGTCACTGAACAGCCCTTTAGGAGCAATCAATAGACGTTTTCTCACATTCAAACACAGACTAATAACATAGTCTGAGTGCTATGAAGCATCAGCTGGGAAAGCAGCAACTGCATTACTAACAAGATCATCAGTTAAGCCACTTTGACGGAACCGAAACGGTTCTGAATAAGATGTATCAAAATGCACAGTGAAGCATTTCTGAAAGGGGGGCTACTATACCTGTCCATTTGTCAAAATCTTCTTAAGCTCAGCTGAAGACTTCTTTAAACTGGTGAAGAGAAAGTCAAAAGAATAAAACATTAGCCTGTTTGCTAATTAGTCTACTGTTACTAGCAGGTAACATTTGTTAAGACTTCAAACTTTACCAATTAAAATGTAAAAAGCAGTAAAGCATTTTACAGACAGAGCACTTACTTATACATAAGAACTCAAAGATAAAAGCCTCTCATAAAGATGATGATCTACTCCACTCAGCTCTCGCTCTGTTCCCTGGTTTAATGCTGAACACACACACTGGCCTTCAGACTGCAGATCTTTACTTTGGGTTAGTTTAACCAAAGGTTTTCTCTCTTGGACCAAATCCAATTAAAATTGTCTAAATATTGCTGCTGGATGTATGGGGTATAATAAAGCCTCTAAGCCTTAATTCTATTTTAGGGAACAATAACTTGAAACACTTAAAACAAAATAGAAAAACCTCATTCAATCTACTTCATTACCTGATTTGTAAAAAAAATTAAATAGGAATGTTTTTTTTAAATACTTTATTTTTGGACTTAAGCTTTATAGCATCAAACTATTAGACGAGTTTCAAAAATTGACTGAGCAAAAAGAGATGGGAATGAGATTATAGCATGGCACAGGTCAGATTACAACCTACCTCTGCAACCTGTGTCTGTATAAATGTAATTTGTTTAGACAATTTAAAACCAGGAAATCAAGAAACTTCCACAGTTATAAACCTTTTAATGCAGAAAAACCTCCTCTTTCCCAACAAATAAAATAATGTAAAATAAAATAAAACCAAAGATATTAACAAAATGCAGTAATCTCTATATGAATGCCTTGAATCAAATATTCAGCTAGCCATTTTGTTATGGGCTGTATGCAACGCCTAAGTAAAAAAATGCTGCAGCTGGGTTATACCTGCACATGTAACCGTTTGGAATGAGGGCAGATGTGATCCTGGCTTACTCACCTATCATTGGACAGGGATTCAGCCGCAGAAGAGCTCCTGCCACTTGAGGATTCGGGCCGCGTGTTCACCTGCGGGCACACAAAGACAATCAAAACCCTGTGCTAATTAACCTGTGATTCAACAGCAAACTGCCTGGTTTGGCCACAAGGTTAATTGGCTTTTGTGGGGGAAACAGAAAGAAATAAAGAGAGGCTTGAGGAAAGGGGTCACTTCATCTATCAGGCAAAATTAAATATAACTCTGGGAACATCCTGAAAAAGAAAATAATGAATCAACATCATGTCCTTTATTTGTCATTAAAGAGGATTCATGAGACCGCTTACTGTCAGATCCACCCTGATGGATCGCAGAGGGAGAAACGCTATATAAACGCCTCTATATAAATAAGTAGATTAATTGAGGTCTGTAGGTCGTATAGTGTGGTGCAGTAAAGCAGTGATTCTTTCTTTAATTAGTGTCTATGAAGACCTCATTTACAGCGGTTTATCAGTTCACCCTTTTCAAGGCAAATTAATTCTAAATGAAACCCAAACAACAACAAAAACATGATCATACTGGTCACCCTGTTTAAGTCAGGGACACGGTTAATGATTGTAGGGCCGATTATGAATGCAATTTAGTCGTGACCACTGGTCGTGCCGAGTCTGGTGCAGTTGGGCTGAGTCTGCATTTACGGCTATAAACAGATAAAATCCTGTTGCTTTCAGTGTCTAAAGATTCTAGTCCTAAAATTGCAGAACCAATCGTTGCCAATAATTTTTGTAACCAGTTTATTATTTGCGACTGCCGTTTATGATCAATAACATCACTATTGCCCTGGAGATGGTACACAGACAGAAGGAGACAATATGACAACAAAAAAGCTTGCAGCGTAAGATCATTTACATAACATATGGTTGAATCTGTGATTACTGGATTAATAGTGTTGTTATTATTTACATATTTTAAAAGGAATATATAACTGACAAAATGGGGCTATAACATTGAGCTAACTCATTTGTATCGGTTCGTAAATATACAGATTTATTGATTGGGCAAATGTCTAGTGGTTAAGTGTGTTATGTTGTGTACTGGACTGACTCCATCGATAGTTGTTTACTTCTGTTTGACTGTCAAGAACTACAACCTTCTCCAGTCAACTGTAACAGCCTTCAAATGTGTTGAGTCCAGCTAGAAGGTTGCAGCTAATTATTTAATATGTCCCCAGCTTTAGGTAAACAAACACAAAAGTGTCATATTCAAATGTCAGTAACTCATTTACATACCATTAAATTAGGATAAACGTGTTATATGTGATACGTGATAGAATCATAAAGGTAAGAAGTCGTCCCAGCAGATTAAAAAACAACAGAAAGCAGTGAGGTGACACAGTCATACAAAAAGAGAGAACAGAAGGAGAGTCTTGACTTCAATTGACATTTTAATAAGTGGTACACAACCAATCCATGCCCTACTCCCCTGAAACAATCATGGACACACATACCTTCAGGCCATGTATGTTCCGGTTCCCTGGGGTCTTACCAGCTGGAAAAGAAAATTGACTAGTTTGTGGATCACATGAGGCCAGAGAAAGAGAGCAGAGATGCAATAATATTTGATATTTGATGTTCAAATGGTCAGGATGAGTCTATCTGCAACATCCAAACAGTATAGCTTAAAACTGTCATATAAAAAAAGCACATGTGTGTGCATACTGAAATTACTGACTCTATACAAAATTAATGAACTACTGGCAATACCCAGAAATGCAAACTCAACAGATGGGATAAAAGTGAGGAATTGATAGCAGGTTTTTTTTTTAGGTATTTAAGCTTTTTAAAGATTGCCTCTAAGGCTTTTTTCTTCAGCATTTAACTTTAAAGTACCATTCTGGAGTTATTTTAATTATTAAAAGTTTTATTAACCACTTTGGTTAATTTAGCTTAAAACGTTGATTTTAGCTGAAAGATGTATATACCAAACTGAAATTTCTGTCACAGGAGTGATATTTGCTAGCGGAAAACGTGCACACAAGCACTGCAGAGTGTGAGGTGTTAAACTGTGATCCAGGGTCTATATAGGCCTTAGGCGGGTTTACGGTTGCAGTGTTGAACTGTAATTTGGACAGACTCACACACACACAGAAACACACACACACACAAAAGCACACTTCACAAACCTCGTGGAAAAATCTGTAATGGCTCAGGTAAAAGTCCGTTGATGCGTTGCTCCATCACTGTGTTGCAGTACTACAGAGGATGATGTGTGACAAAACATTAGAAACTTTTGTAGAAAAAAGGTTCACTTTATGCAGTACTACACACAGAATCAATATTATTCTTGGTGAAAGTCTTTTAGATAAAAGTCTCAAGAAGTACATTAAAGCAATCTTACAAAAAAACTATTTTTCTTTTACAGCCAATTGCATTAAAAAAAAATCACTAAATGAATGGGGCATCCTGCTCAAGCAATCTTTCTGAAACACCAGTCACCCTCTACATCAATCCAGCCATTGTAATGGCTGCTAGACGCAGCCCAATCACTGAGACTGGAGAAGCCTTCTCATTTCAGACTGCCATACAAGCAATCTAATGCCTACTAATTTATTACAACAGCTGACAGAAAT
>JBAJNP010001631.1:0-45290 GCA_036877545.1 Yasuhikotakia modesta
TGTGTGTGTGTGTGTGTGTGTGTGTTGCTAAATTTTGGCTAGTTTTGACGCTTGAGTGACCACGTTGTGTAATACGACTGCCCTCTGCTGTCTGTTAAAGGAACAGTTTAATCATAAATGAAGTTTCTCTCATCCTATCCTCCTATATGAATCTTTTCGCAACACATGAGGAGGAAATGAATTTGCCCTTATTGATTCGAGTCAACAAGGAAACAAGGAACAACAAGGAAATGAAGGAATCCTTGAGAAATGTTGTGGTGTTAGTCCTGTACTCCTGCATTGTGGCTGAACTCAGTATGCAGCATCAGCCGGGTGTGTGTGGTTACACTCATTGATTAGATGTCAGTCTGTTCTCTACTGAAGGCCCATTACAGCAGACACAGTCAGACGCATACAAACACACACACACACACAGTAGCATTGCTTTCATATTCTTCTAGTGTTTTTGTGGACCAATTATATTTATTTAAAGTAAAAACATTAACTGATGCTTTATATTTTAAAATTATGTGTAGTTTTACACAGAGGATGGGAACCAACCAATCACAGTGCTAGAATAATAATGTGTAAGTAATTGCTTTCCTCACTCATAGAACAGTTCTGGTATCTTTTCTCCATTTCATCTCCAACTCTATTTTCCTAAATACATTTACCTAAATACACGTTTATTGTTTGCTGTCACATATTGAAATCCAAAAATATTTATTTAAACATTTATACAATCTAAACATTGTATACATTGTAAATGTATAACTTAATTTTATAAACATTACATTATTACAGTAGTTTACTCAATATACTTTATATATGCTTTATATACACACACAAGTGTCTGCTGCTGTTTGGATAAAAACAGAATCCATTCATCAGTTAAAAAGAGAGAAAGACAAAGAGAGAAACATAAACACACTGACAAAAAGCAACATGACAGTTGGCCAGCAGAATTAAAAGAGCTGTGCTTGAAAATGACACGGATGACAGCAGATATATCAATGACAGATTAAGGACGAGACAGTGAGAGGGTTTTGTTTTCCTGGCTTTTGTTTTAATTCCTTTTGTTTAATTCTTTAATAATAGACTTTCAAAAAGAATTACAGCAGTGCTTATCAGGACACAGCTGAAATGCCCCAAAAAAGTGTCTGTGCGTGACAGATTTACTAAAACTACAGAAACTCACTTTATTATTAAGTAGGACATCTGAATATAGTATTACAAACAAACACGATGTGTGGACTAAAATTCAGTGCAAATCAGATTAGCATGAAATAAGGAGAACATTTCCATATTTAATCATAGACCATGCTAACTCAAATATAACTGAATCTTTAAGACATGTGGGCAGAGCTTAACACGTGCTCAGTAATTAACCATGTAAGGTGTCAGGCAACTATGGCAGTCTGTGGGCACAGCAGGAACAGGCCCCCGTATGCCTAACAGCTGGAGAACAGTGTGTGTGTGTGTGTGTGTGTGTGTGTGTGTGTGTGTGTGTGTGTGTGTGTGTGTGTGTGTGTGTGTTTGGAGGAAGGTATAATTAGGATTACAGGCTCTAATCAGAAGTCGTGCTGACTGCCCCAGTTTTTCCCAGGTTATCCAATCTGATTTTCTTGCCGAGCAAAACACAGAGACCCTCACAGTCTTTGACTCAGCCATGGAAGTCTGTTGGAAGTCTGAACAAAGCTGTCTGTTAGCATTAGCATCTCAATAGCAGGTGCTTGGCTTGGAAGTAAACACTTTGAATCAGCCATCAATTGTTTATGGGCACACAAAACATTTTGAGCCAATCACCTGAGCTATAAATGCCATGTGATCAATTACTCTGCAGCTGCAGAAAAATGAGGCACTGATTGGCTGATGGCACCACAAGAAAGCACACAGCTTCAAGCTCTACAGCAGAGACTTCAAGCGCTCTTCTTATCAGACACTGCTAAAACATCTACATCAAAGAAGTGAAATATTAGGGATATATATTGTGATCACACATGAAAAACATGTCAATACGTTTCACATGTGATTCCATGAGTATGCAATAGGAACTGAAACATGAAAATGTTCTAAAACCACACGTTTGACAATAAAATGTTTCACTAAAATTTGTGAATGTGTGAAAAACACAGGATCAGATGTAAAATGTGTGATTTTAGACCATTTCAAAGTAAATCCCATGGTATCACAAACATTGATTACATGTTTTTCCCATATGAAATTCACATGTCTGTTTACTCAGATGCCTTTAATGGCTGTCAGCTGAGTTCCAGATTGAAACGGTCACAACAACTACTAGCAGGTGCTAACCATAAAACCAAGCCTTTTTAAAACCAAGACTCAACAAGTCACAGAGCAGAAGATAAACCACATCCATCAATATCTGTCACTTCTTTTTCCTTCCCTCTCTGTTTTTAAATGAACAGAATGCAAATTTCAGAAAAATAATTTCATCAAAACAGCCATTGAAAATGAGGAATGAGAATCTCATTAACCAACAGCTGTGTGCTGATGAACACACAGATGAGATGAACAGACAGAAAAGATGAAGAAAGGAGAGATGTAGAGCATAAGGATAAATGGAGTCATTTAAAGCTGTGTAAATTGTGCTATATTTGTATTTGTTTGTGATACATCATTGGTTTGTGTCCGTTATTCAAAGATTTATTTTGCATTAGGACAGCCTGTAATATTCATTCTCAACCTGCTGTGCTTTCAGTATGTTTGTTATTAAGGGCCCAATAAATAATGTCATTTAAATTTAAGTGAATAAAGCTTGCAGTTTAAATGTAAATATCATGAATATAACAAATGAATGAGGTGAACTGTGATACAAATACAGCATGTAAATAAATCACATTATAAAGTGAAAGTAACTCTTGTTTGCTGCAGGGTTATTGCCAAAATAAACAGGGCCTGGAACCAAGTTGTATTGGGTGGTGCCTCATTTCCTTCTAGTTTAGAAGAGATTGTCTCTAGATGAACCCAGAGCTGGTCAGTCTAGGAGACTTTCTAACCCATATCTAAACCTACTCCATGAATTTTGCTGTCAGGAATGTGTTACCAAAATTAACATGTAACTTAGGAACATGGAATGTCTGGCTCATGTTGTGAGGTGTAATTGTGAGTTTAATTTTTTCGCCACCTTTCGATTTTTAGTTTGTTTGGACTTACTGACATCTAGTGGCTGTTTAATGTTTCCATCGTTCCTCAGTAATAACAGCTTCATTGTGTTTCTAACTGTCTTATTTTACACACAATTAATAGATCCTTAAAGCCCGAAAAACCACACAGCTATGTTCATTCTCAAAGTTTTTATTTAGTATTTTACAACAACAATGTTCTCCTTATCCAGGAGTTTGAAGGTGAACAATAATGACTAAAGTCAGCTTTTGTTAAAACAAAAAACCTCTATTGCAATTTAAATAAATTAAAATGATGATTATGAGGTATTATTAAAGAATCATTCAAACGTATCACATCTCCTTCCCTCCCATCTGCTTCAGGCTCACAGTGTCATTTCCTGTCAATGTAGAACATAAATAACACACATAGATCAGTTAATTAATTCTCCCTCTCTTTCTCTTGCTCTCTCCCTCTCTTTCTCTTGCTCTCTCGCTCCACAAAGTAATATGTGTGCTAAACTCACCCATTAAACCAGAGGGTAGCTGGATGCAGTAGCAATGCCACATTGATTGTTCTTGTTCCTAGACATTTTAATGTAGCCCTTGTCACCCCATTCCAGGCCCCAGCTGAAATCATAGCAGGATTGTTGTTTTTTGTGGGTTTGGGTTAATGATAATTTGTTAGTTGCCTCATTAATAAGTTAATGATATTATTGCTTAACTATACTTCTTATAGTTAAGCAATAAACCCAAGTAATAGAAAACTGTACGTTTTAAACATCAATAAAACTTTCAAAGTAAAATGTTAATGGTAAAACTTAATTGAAATGTTACAGGAACGTTCTTACAATCTAAAATCGTTAGCTGTGGAGGATAAGAATCTTTACTTACGAATTACTAATAAAATAAATCCTAAACATAACACTGCTTTTATGATGTATTAATTTAGTTTGTGTTGTGTGATTATTGTGTCTCATAACCTGTTCTTGACTAGCCAGTAGTCCTCTCCGTTCTCCGTTCCGTAACCAACAGCCAGAACACCGTGATCTAGATCAGTGCTGCTGCATTCAGTCTCATCGTAAACGCCTACAAACATCACATGGTAACATCCAGCGTATTAATTCAATGCATCTGGGATGTAAAGGTACAATGCCATTTGTTCCCACCTGATTTATAGAGCTGAAAGCCGATGTGTTCAGCGTCTATGGCAACAGATACAGGACCGATGGTGGCAACAGCCTCCTGTAGTGCTATTTCATCCCCACTGATGACATTTACATATCCTGTACAGGTGGCACCAATCGTATCTGGGTTAAAGCGACACTCACCATCCTGTATGAAGAAAATGTGTTGGGACAAAAATTAATAAATATATTAATAATACATGATTTTATTTTACTTTATATGAGGTTTGCCAGGATATATTTTGTCACTCAGCAGAGTTAGCTACAACAGTCTAGGACCAAATATAGTTATTGATAAAGTGAATAGGACTCACCTGGGCCTCATAAGGGTAGGACTCCTCTGTATCCAAACCTCCATTATCTTCAATGAATTGGAAAGCCTGATCCATTAGTCCCCCCCAACATCCCATGTTTCCATAACTACCAGAGCAGTCCACCAGCTGCTGCTCACTCAAGGACACAAGTTTTCCTGTTTTCCTGAATGTCTGACCCTCCAGAGAACCAGTCTGAGGGATAGAGAGATTGTGCACTATTTGTCTTTAAAAACTGTAACTGACTAAAAAGATGTTGAGAAAGTGTGGCTGCGTTTTGTCTTACAGCACTGAAGGCCCAGCATGATCCACACTGCTGCTGATCTTTAACATCAGTCACATAGCCCTTATCCCTCCAGTCCACAGAATCAGGCACCACAGCGCCCCCTGCCAGCCGGAAGAATGTAGCACCACCACGGGCCTTAGTGCTATTAAAAGAGCTGAGACACCCATGGAACATAACCTGTCTGTATTCCTCATTGTCCTAGCAGAGAGGGACAGAGAATTTTGTGTTTGTTTTTTAAGTCTTAAATCATAAATATTAGTCTTTTGTAAAATATTTATTTGTGAGTTTCTTTCTCTTGTTACAAGATATGTTTGTGTGTATTTTGTAGTTTCTTGCCATGTCAGCAAAGTAAGTCATGCCAAGTCTGTAGGATTTGATGCCCTGGTCTGCCAGCATGTTGTGCACCAAGACTAGTTTGCGATTGGACAACCAGATCATCTTACGCTGAGACTCCTCCTTCACAGACGCATAACTCTTACCTGATACCCACAAACACACACATGCATTATGATTTGAGCACCTTAAGACCTTATTATAAATATCTTTAATTATTATCATTATTATCGTCGTTATTGTAGCTAAACATTGGTTAAAAATTTCTATTCAAAATATTTTGCAAGTGATTGTGAGTGATGTTTGACAGACACTAAAAATATATAATTTATTAATAAATTAATTAGTTTTATAATATTACAAACATCTTTATTCTGTCTGTCACCTTTAATATTTAATCATTTATAAAAACCATTTCAATCATTAAGTCACAACATTGATTATAAAATTTGACACGCATAACAGAGTTTCTGTCAAATCATTTTTGTTTTCATGACAGCAGTATTTCTTTTCAYTGAAACATTTTCACATTCCKTKAAAGAAACTGCCTRTTTAACTGTAACCCTGAGACAGTCACTCTGTGTGTTCAAATGAATTAAATTTAGTCACTTCTCACTTGAAGATGCTGGAACAGAAACTTGAAGAGATGGTAAGAACAACTACTTTCTTCATTCAGCGTTTGTCTCATAGCCAGAGAGTCTCTCATTATTTAATAATTGAACCCAATAAGGACACATTTAATATCTTACCAAATTTCAGTTTCCATGCATGGAAGTCCGTGTCCTCCAAAGATAGACTAACAGGACTGGCAACACCCAAAACAGCCACAACAACAACTAAAAACCTCATCCTGTACAGAAACAGTAAAAATAAAGATACTGTAGGTGTGAGGTCAGAGGTACTAGGGATAAAACTAAACCCACTTATTTTCTTACATGTCCTCTGTCACACACCCACAACTACATTCCACTAGATATAACTACCTCATAAACCGAATGTTAAAGAAATCAAAGTTTGAGTAACTTACTTGAGGTGTGTGTAGGTTCCCTGATAGAACGTTTGCGTTGCAGATGGAACCTTTGCATTTATATATCTACAGTGCCCTGCAATCAGGTGCCTGTCACAAAACTATAAACAGAAATATTGTGTGCAGAAAGGGGAAATTACATAAGAACGTTCTGTGTGACGGGTTCTGCCGTGGAAAACGTGTTGGAGGATCGTTTCCTGTAAACATCAACTGAAAATGTGCAACCTTTTATTTGCATTTGTTTATACTGTAGACGTGGCAACATCTTATAGAAATATATGCTAGTGAAGTATACAATTTTACTACATATATAAAAATATTATAGATTATATATAGATAAATAGATTATATATATATCCCCTAAAGATAGTTTTTATTTATGTAACCTAATTAATTTAGCTTGATTCAGCGATACATCTGTTTTTGGCATGTTACAATGTTTTTGCATGTTCAGGTATGAATAGGTTGCGTGATCCACAGAAATGGTTGTGGTTTTGGTTAGTGTGTGTGTGAAGGGGGTTTGACATGTACAGTATGGGTGTCTGAGTGACTGTGTCACACTCTCAATATCTCTTCAAGTGTTCAAGAAATCAGATGATCATATATGATTAAAACACAACTATCAAAATTACTGGAAATCTCGCATCTGGATTATATTCATTCCAATGAACTCCTCCTCATGTTATTCCTCATTTTTCATCCTCATGTAGGTCGTGACCTAAGACATATTGACAAGAATTGTATGATTAATGATTTCAGTTTTTTTCTGCCTGTAAACATGATGATTAATAAAACATTTGATTTCCTGTAAATGTAAACCGGAGTGGGGGATGTAAACTTCTTTCAAACACACAGCTTGTCTCGCTTTCTTTGAAATGTTTTACCAAACCCCATACATCCTGTTTACCTCACTGTTCTGCCCCATTAACATATCCTCTCTGGTTCTTTATTACCTTCCCTGTGTATTTTCTCTGTATTCTCATAATTTATATGTACTTTTGGTCTAAATGTATGTTTATTAATGTGTTCGGTCTTCCTCTTATTTAAATCTGTGTATTTTAAAGTGGTTTCATTTCAAGTTTACTTTAAACACCTTTTGCTTTTTTTGCTTATGTTTGTACAGCTGCTTTGTGACAATGTACCATTGTGAAAAGCGCTCTATAAATAAATTGAACTTGAACTTGAACTTAAATTTCAGTATCTCATGTACTCGTGTATTCTTTGAATTACAGATTCTCATCCTAACAATGATCCTAACGTGTCACTCTCAGCTGTTTTGCATGTTTTTGCATATGTAACTACTTTTTATGTGTTTATTTGAAAAGGGTAATCAAACTGGTTACGCTACATGTATGTGTATTATATCAGGAACTCATATACATAAATATGATCAAATATTTTTACAGCATAAAGCCAAACTTTCTCCGTTTATACAACACAGGAAAATACAATACGTTACCAACAGAGGTCGTTGTATGCCCTACTAGGGAAAGAAAAAGACCTGACTACAGATGAAGGCATTGGCGAGCTGTGTGGACATACATAAATCCTGTTGGATTGATGATTTTCCATATTAACCAGCGCTTGCACAAACACCTGAAGTTTAAATGGTGAATGCAATAATTATAAAGTGACTATTTTTCCTTATGTTTATTCTTTTGAATGCTTGACCTTTTCCTGCACCACAAAAAATGTAACATCACTGCTACGTAACTGCTACTTGTTCTGGTTCTGTCTGTTCATTTAGATTTTATTTTACATTTATTAATAATCAACCTTGTCCTGTGTTTAAATATGAATACAGGTAGATCATGTCTACAGACAGAGATGTTGTACAAGTGGGATGTTGTACCAGGCGAGTTCTAAAGAGACCAGCCATTCATGCACTCGTTTAAAATTTCATGACCTAACATGTGTGAGTTTGTCCCCTACAACACCAGCGATAAGCCTGAAACATTTCCCGTTCCAGAGGAACATAAACACATCCCAACATTCTCAAACACGTTTATCTTCCGCCAACAAACGCATTCATTCACAGTTTTTTCGCACAGTGAACAACATGAAGCAATCTGATCACGAGAAATAAGTTCCAGGCAAGTACATCAGCCTATTTGTATAGCAAAATCCAAACGTGGCAAAATCCAAACTTTGTGACATTTTCAAGCTAAATGGAGAAATAAAGTGTATTTATCAAAAGCAGGGATTAAAAAAAAAACCTGAAGGTTATTTTTAAGATCTTTGGAACAGATCCATGGAACCCTGACAGTTCCATACAGTGGTTTATATACTTGGAATCACATCATTTCATTTCAATATTTTAATCTGATATGGTTCATTAGTTCATTAGGTTTCACATTCAGTGTAGCTGTTTGCACATCATGGCACGTTCCTAAGAAGATAAACTAGTAGCACTGGCCATAACTGTATTTTATTTGAAACACATAAAAATAAAAATACTGTACATATAAAGAAAATATATGATTACAAAGTAATAATACAAACTCCAATAGCAATCTTTAACAATTCCATCATACACCCTCAAAAAGTATGAGAACAAAAACACTCCAATTTATCCAGCTCTCCAAAATGCATCACGTATCATTCTGTATACTGAACCATGTAACATTTTCTGTCTCAATGTCCAAAATAAGAACTGCAGAAGGCAAGCTGGATTTTACACCACTATAAATTAATTTACAAAAGATCAGAATAGGAGACAAAACAAAGATCAAAAAATGAATGAAACTAAGCCTTCTAAAACCTTCCGCCCCCCTGGTGTTCTCTCATCGCCCCGTGTTCGTATCTCCATGGTGCAGACAAACAGTCTTGGAGCGTGCTCAGAGCGTGACTGGTGTGCGCGGGGGCTAAAGAAATAACAGTTCACCTACAATGGGCCAGACTGCAGGCTTTAATTGGCCGGTCGATGAAGGGCTTCTCATTAAAACCAGTACAGCTCCTTTCCTTTCTTGTGGTGCTGGAGACCTGTAGCGCAGAGCAGACATGAGCACAATGGCAAAAACAAGAGGGACACAAACACACATACAATCTCCATGGTGGCTGCAAGCTCTTTTTACAACAAGCACCAACAACCGAGGCCAAACAGTTTATTTTCTGCCATTAACCTGAAGGTTGTGTGTATGTGTTGTGTGGCTTTTGCTGTGGGTATAATTCTTGTGTAAGTGTGACTTTTTTAAACACTCTAGAAACTTCATCATCAGGTTTTTACTTGCTGGTAAACGTTTAGGTCATGAAAAGGAAGAGAATGTTGTTTTTTATATATGTAAATGTATTTATACTGATGACAGGATTGTTGGTTGTTCAACAAGTCACAGAAGCACATGAGTCACGTGTCATTTAAATGTCTGTATTTTTGCATGTGATGTTTTTGTCATTTTTAAGTTTATTAAAGTTTATTTATAAGTTACATGAATGCCTTGATTTTTGTATGACATTTACAATAAAAGCTTTTATATGACCTGCTTACATTAAAATTTAAGTAAAATTTATAATGTAAAATATTACATTAAAGTTGTATGTTACCTGGTTCCATGTTGAGGGCCAAGCTTTGTGCCACTTCCCCGGGTGGAAGCAGACCTGGCCATGTGGGGGTGGGTTCAAGCTTTCCCACATCGTAATGCCCAGGCAGGGCTGGGAGATGGGGCGGCCGAACAGCAGGCATTAGCAGGGGACCGTAGTGGGGGTCCAGTCCGGGAGAGGAGTACAGTTCATGGAGGGGCCGCGGGGGGCCGAATGGCTGGCTCTGAGTGTAGCTCCAGGACTCTGATGGGTGTGGGTGAGCATGTGAGTGAGGCAGACCTGGGTGCAGGGCTTGGGCGTAGGGGTCCATGGCATAGGTGGTGGCACCTGTGGGATCACAGTGAGGTCGGCTAGGTGGTGATGGGTAGTTACTGTTCCAGAATGATGGCGGGAAACTGCGTCGGCTGCTTAAGGATGTAGCTTCTAATGGAGAAAATGAAATGAAACAAAAAGTGGCAAAATGAAGCAAAGACATGCATGCCTAATGTGTTGTCATGACACAAATTAGAAAATAACTGTAACACTGCTCTTGTTTAAAAGTGGTCAAATGTTGATCTCTTTTCTTTTTAACGATGAACTAAGATAATAACAGAATGTTATGAAAACAGTGTGCAGTAAAACAAAAATGAGCTGCTTTCTAAAGGGAAAATGGACTAAATAATGATATTTAGATGATTGAATATATTTTAATCCAGTTACATGCACTTTAATGAGAAAATCTCCCCGCCAAATAATTAGTCATGAATGCAACATTTTTGAAGAAGTGGGATAATCTTTTTAATGTCCCACCCAAAACGCCTTTTTAGAAAATACATCAACGCAGGGAAGAAAACAACACCGCACAGCATCAAGCAATCTTATTGGTTCTTTGTGTTTTTATGCACTAAAATTACAGTATATCCTCTGGAACACATAATGCAACTTTCTTTTTTATTGTAAATGTTACTGATAATTAGTTTGAATGTTCAAATACTTTACTAGCAGTTTAGCTTATAAGTCTCATTTGTCAACATATAAGGCTGTTGCACCTTGTACTCTCAGGCCTGACATGTCACATGATTTCACATGATTTCCAGCCCCACGCCCTCAGATGTCTTTCAGATTAAATCATATGGTGTTGCATTTGCTTCTAAAGAGCTTACCACACATTACAGAAATACACACAGCCACATGAGAGACGAGAGGTGGAAAGAAAAGAGAGCGAATGAGCTTGAAAGCAATAAGAAACATGTAGATCCATAGATGAAAAAAATGTTGCATTTGCCAGACACTTTAATCTGGTTAATAAATTTTACCAAAAGTGTTTCCTAGGAATCAAACCTATGATCTTAGCGTTGCAAGCACCATGCTACAGTTGAAGCAGCACAAAGCCTATATAAGGTAAACCTGAGTGGGCTTCTCCTAATGTCATGTCAACTCATTTACCTCCTCCAACACCTCCACAGACCTGCAGACCCCTGTCTCCACTTGTCCCCCCCCACCTGTTGTTTGTACTAACCCTCTCGGTCCCCGTAACCCCCACCGAATGTCATCGGGGTGGAGAATGTTTTTAGCCGTTGCTTTTATATTTAGAATTCTTCTGTAAACTGACACCGGTGATGTAGTTGTGATCAGAGGAGGGGCGGGCAAGCGCCTCATAAATCTGACAGTTGGTATTGTGAGCTGTTTGAATGCAATATGAGCCCGAGCCACTGCGCTTACCACCACTTATAAACATAGTATCTGTTGTGAGGCAGGCAGCTCTGAGGGGTTAGATGAAGATGTCACCGGGTGGAGGTGGGAGGGGGATGGGAGTTTAGTGTTTGCACGGAGCTCTTAATGAGAATAAAGGGTCACACTTTTACATTAACGAACATTATGCATGGTGGACACTTGTGCATGCTGTAATTGAATGACAGACCTGTGGCTGGTAGTTAATTGCATGATATGTTTATAGGTTTGATTCCTAATAAATGCACAAAAATAAAATGGTTACTTTAAAGCACAGTAAGTCACTTAGGAAAAAAGTGTCAGCCAAATGCATAAATGTATAGTGGTCTATGCACACTCTGTGTCATAGAACTGACATAGATCTATACAGTTAATGTTGGTAACATAGCTGAGATTGTTAATTTGATCTTTTATGAAAAATATTTAACTAGATTGAAAGTTTTCATACCCTTGCTAATCTGAGCGTTGTTTGTAGCGTTGTTAAGATCTCCTCTGAAACTACTCTGAAATGCACCATGCATCTTTTTTAAGAAGATTATGAGAAGACAAAAGAAAAAGTATATTTATCTCATTTCTGTCTAGCAGAAATAATTGAGATCTTAAAGACATCTTGTGTGATTTCCCTTCTCTACTGGATGTCCTTAAAGAACATCTTATTCCTTTACTTATCTACTTTTCTATTAAACCTCAACGCATTTTCTTAAAAATCTGATTCATTCTATTTCATTAAATTCAAATGAATTTAATTTTAGCTCATACAGTTGAGCTTATTTAGTATGAACAAGTAAAGCAGGACATTTACAGGGCTTTTAAATTCTTTATCTCCTTTAAATTATTTTGCAAGTCAGACCAGCAAACCAATAGACTTCTTGCCACCATCTCTCCAGTGAGGTCTCACCTGTGCTAGAGTCGCTGTGCCTCTTCTTACCCTCTGTTTCCATGTAAGTGCTTAGAGCTCTGGAGAAATGTTCATCCACCACACTGCTAATGTCCCCTTGGTAGTAGGTGAAGAGGACGCAGCGTGAGCTCAGGTATTCTGCCTCTCCGACCTCCTTGTCCTTGGTAACCTCCTCTAACTGTCCGGCCGAGGGGTAAAGCGACGATGGTCCTGCCGAGCTGGAGCTCCCGGTGGAAACTGCCACACTATCCGGGCAGCACAGAGCCCCCACACTGTCCATCAGATCCCTGCAGCGAGATGTGGGGCTCCTCAGACCAATGGGTGCCTAAGAATGAGGCATGAATGGTTCAAAGCCTTTGCAACACACTACTGTTGTTTGTGGGTGGGTGTCAGTGTGTTTATGAATGTATGTGTGTCTGTATGACAACTCATATTGGCAAACATGCCAGTATGACAAATTAGCATATTACTGTGTCTTCTAGCTATCATTATTATTTTACATACTGTATTTTGCACAATAGAAGGTGCATCAGTTTGTGCCTCTAATACAGTTAACTTTTGCAGAAAACATGGTTTAAAAGGAACAGAAAATATTTTAATTTAATATTAATTATGCTTTAACTTATGCTTTTAATTGTGCATTGGGCGGCGCGTAACCTGCTTACCGGTAATGCGCTGATGAACGCTGAAGCTTTGGGCACGTACGGTGCGTAATGACCATAAGCCGGGTACATAACATCCAAACAACTCATGATATCCCGCTCGCTCACCGAGCCACGCAAGCAACGGAACGGTCGCGTTCTGTTTAACGTGCAAACGAAGAGAAACAAATCGGTAAAGTCAGGTTAAACGGTACAACATCTCGGCAGTTGCCGGTAGAGGACGCGGAGACTGGTCGCTGGTCCACGATGATGCACACCTTAATGCGCGCTGACAGCTGCGTTCGCGACAGTGTGGTTTGGTTTATACCACAGAATGTGCCCAAGATCGATCTTCACATGTCAACCCCTCCCACCTTTGAGCAAGACCCCTCCAAAATGTAACTGCACGAGCTTCGCAAGGTCGATCTCACTGTTTACGTCGCTGCGTAAAGGGTTTGGACAACACTGAGAGGCCCTGTTGAACGTCTCCTGTTTGATACGCAAAGCTATGTTTTGTAAACCATATTTCTGAACATATGTAAATCCTTAGCTTTTATTTGTATTCTGTACATTTTAGGTTTACTAAAAGAAAACAAACAAAACATAAAACAATAAAAAGGGGAAAAGAGATAGAAAACCTTTAAATCAATTTAATGCTAACTGCTTAACTAAGCAGCATCCTGCTGTCCTGAAAAGCACAGAGTATTTAGCTAATTCTCAGCATTGCACATGGATGTGTGAGGTATAGACCGGACACACTATCTATACCACAGCACCAGCAGAGATTCCTCTCAAATTTAGAACACATTATCACCTTCACTTAAACAAACACAGGGAAGTCAAACATACACTCACACCTCTACTTCATTTGCTTAGATTATGTTCCAAATCCACACTTGTAATGTTTTTAAGACTTCCCTTAGACCCTGCAATGCAAACCGTGTCACATATTTCCTCTGATAATAAATGTCTGCAATGGCCAGTAGTGCCAGGAGTTTTTTGCCAGACATTCTAGAATGTTTAGAGAACTGTGCAGAATATTTGCAGAATTTCATCTAGCAGTGTTAACCAGATAGGAATGTCTCTGAAGTGTTGCTCAGGGCACAGAGAAAAGATGTCTGCCAGAACTTTATGTCAGCTTCGACTGTTCAACAAGTTCTGTCTAATATTGCTTTAGATTCCCCCAGACTTAAGGTGCTGCACATATCAGTGCTTTTAAATAACATATTATCAGTGGACAGTTATTGTGTCTGATAAGTACTTATAATAATCTCTTGCAAAGCTTAAAGCAAATGCAATGTGATGAGTTTCACTAACACAGAAGACTTAAGCAGCTAAAAAAACGTAAATGTTTATGGAGTTTATAAGAAGGACAACGCTTGAGACAAAGTTGGATGAAGTTCCTCATTGCTGTCATGAGCAAGTTTAAATATTCCCTCCTGCAGGTCAAGAGGTCTGAGACCATAACCTCTCACATTACAGACATTTAAACAACATGTAACTCTCTTTGAATGCAAAGAAAGTCTTGTGGATGTGCTGTTGCTCATTGACAGAGGAGCACAATGAAGTTTAGGTTCATAAAGGGCTTTCCTCTCATTGGTGTGTTTTTTTAGGATAACATGGAATGATGCAATGCCACAGGGACATGAGCTGGAGTTTCAATGTGACAGACAGCCACTCCTGACGACACACAGCATGAAGTTTAAAACAGGCTCTGCACTATGACCACATGTAGGAGGAACCAATGATATTAATGACCATGACCAATTGCTTTCTCCGTCCCTCTCTTGCTCTCTTTTTCCTCTCACAAATCTTCCCAGCAACAAATATCACTCTGTCCTTCAGATGTTTAGCCTGTCTGTATCACAGTCTGAGAGCCACAGTGTATGACCCCTGATATATAGCTTTTGGTGACCAAACTAGGGAACATGACAGACTGCCACTGATCCACCCCCACCCCCAGTGTGTGTGTTTGTGTGTGTGAATGAGCAAAAAGCAAATGCATTACGTCATTGTTTGGTTTTGACCCTTCTTGCTAGACAACATTGCTTAGCCGTAAAGTCAAACCAACAGTCAGGTGTTGACATGGCTTTTACTACTATGATGAGAATATATATAAAAGAGTAATCTTTTATGTGTGGTGATGTGTGTTGTATAGTTGCTTTGCTCCAGTTGCTATAATTTGTAGTCACACACACACACACAGATACACAGATGCACTGTCCGTCATGCTGTTTGTTACCACAACAAGCGCCACAGGCAGACTGATTCTAGAGTATCGTCACCCTTGGCTCCAACATTCTGAACTGTGCATTCTAGAATATGAGGTACTGAAGATTCTTGATCACCATCTAAGATTATCTCCAGCTTGACAAATCTTTCCGTTAGTGTGTGTTATCATAATCATAAAACTATTACAGCTAAATCTGTCTACACTCTGTATGTCCTCTGGGGTTCAGCATAACTGAAGGTCATTCCATCCTTCCAAAAACCCTTCCAAAGATTGGAAGAGAGAAGATAAATGATTGCCTGTAACCTAGCTTACAATAAAGTTTTTAATAACTTTTATATGCTTGCATCTACAATTGAGCTGCTCTGCCCCTTCACCAGGCTTGATCTTCATCACACAGAGCTACTTTCTCCTTGGGCCTGTTTATTAAAAGTTAACCCACTCAGTATGGATAGTACGTGAACAAGCAGCATGACGGAAGTATCTGACGGGTGCTACATTCCCCCTTTTGGAAGCCTCAAGTGTCCCGCCAATGTAGACAAGCAGCTGATGTCATCCTGTGTGTGTGTGTGTGTGTGTGTGTGTGTGTATGTGTGTGTGTGTGATGTTCCCACCCTTAATAAATGTTAACACTGTTAAATTCCTGACATTGGAATTCAAGAAATACAGCATATTTTATGCGTCCACACAAAACCTTTCTTTCCTTTTTGTGGCCATTCAGTTTCACTTACACTGGTTTCAAACGCTGTGCTAATACCAGGCTTCTCGCCTTTGCATAATTTATCAGACCTATAGTTTCACCAAAAAGACAATTTTTTAGGAAAACCCCAACACACACATATTACCCAATCGACTGTTCTGAATTTCAAACTGTTTAAAGCTAGATTTAGGTTAACACATTTAACCCTAAGCAAACACATACATAAAATGAGTTCATTAGATCTTGTTACTGACTCTTAAGGATTCAGTACACCTACATCACAACCACCAGAACAATCTTAGAAGATCCGCTATTGAGCTTTAAGAACAAATAACAGGACAAAATTGAATTTTAAAAGGTTATTTAGAGCCTAGGTCACACGTCTGCTAATAAATTATGAGATAGATCTACTAATTAGTTGTTTTGACAGAGTCTGGGTTCAACAAATTGGATCAATACACATTGAGTAAAAGATAAAGACACCACCTTAATTGGTCGTTCATTCACATCGCTCTTTGTGTGTGTGTGTGTGTGTGTGTGTGTGTGTGTGTGTGTGTGTGTGTGTGTGTATGTGTGTATGTGTGTGTGTGTGTGAGAGACAGAGAGAGAGAGAGAGAGAGAGAGAGAGATAGATGACCTTGAGTGATTTGTCATGTGTCTCCAATTCTGTAATAATTACTACAGAATATTTTGTCTTATTTTTTATCGTTTTTCCTTTTAAGGTCTTTATAATGTAGCCACCCTAAAATGTCATTTAATTCCCCTAAAATATGGGAAGTAATTTCTGCTATTTTTTACACTGTTGTAGTTTTAGGGCTGCTTAGTTTATTTGTTAATAATACTAATTGACTGTTGTTATTTTATTAAGAAGAGATAGCGATCACGTTGCCTTTGTATTGGCCAAAGTGGACCGACTTCTAATTCTGTGGTTTATAATACGTGTAACGTCGACCTCTAGTGGTCAAACAGGTGGCAGTACAGTATGTTATTTCTGTCTAAGACCTTACAGTATAATAAATGCACTGCACATGAATAACGTTTACAAATGATTTTAACACAAACACTCATCTAACCCATTTAACCAATCTAACCAATACCAATTTAAACGTATATATTTGTTTTTTTATTTTAACTAGATATACAAAGAGTGTCAAAGTTAATTTGTTAACTATTATGATCGTTGCCTTGAGTCATTTTTGTATTTAAATGTGGCAGATTATCATATGTTTATTTCACTTAAACCCATTTCAATGTAACTTTCGTTCATTCTTCATGCAACAGTAAATGTGAAGATAAATGTGAAGATTCCCTACAGTACAAGTACAAACACGCGTCCTCCTAGCCCTCCAAGCCGCAGAGTGGCGCTGTTCCGCCGCGGATAAACGTGCAGCGGCGGCTCGGCCATGTTGAAGTGTGGAGGAACTGCAGCCCGCCATTGTGTGTCTGATCTGCAGCTGTAGCGAGATAGAGAGAGATACGGGCGCAAACACTCTTAAAAACACAAGTTTCCCGTTCACTTTAACCCGCAAACAAACGCGCAGACTAACACACAGGCCCCGGAGAGAGAGAAATGTCAGCCAGCAGCCTTCTGGAGCAGGTAAAGAGAGGCATTTTGTGAACATTGAGCAGAAGTGGCGACGAGGCGGTTTTTTCTCTCTCGCAGCGCGAGTTCAGGCCTGATCTTCATATAAACCTTCACTTATTCTCCCTCTTTCCTCTCCACACTCACTCCTTCATGAATCACCTGGACCCAATCCAGAGACCGAAAGGCCAAGCAAATAAAGGTATGTGAGGCGCTGCTCCGCTGTTTTTGCGCTGTAACGTGTCTCGTGTTGCGCTGTTGCTGTTAGCGGGCCGTCGGTCCATGTAAGCTCCGTTATTAAAATGAATGATCAAACATGCTTATAAACAATCCTGTGTGGTGTGACAGATCTAATAGCAGAAGATTGGGCTCGTTTTGGTCAGCTGTAAGTCTTTGGAGAGCTCGTATGGAGAGCCCACGTTAGTTAGCCGCTTAGCATACTGGTGAGGCCGAGCGTGTATCTGAACGCGTGACACAAGCTCCGGCACCTGACCGCCCACCTGTCCTCTATTTTACACCGCTTTGGGGGTGTTTGGTTAAAATGTAGCGATACTTGTAACGCACACGCCCTTATCCCAGCATCCCCATCAGTGATGAAGAGGATAGAGTGATACACGTTGCCAGAAAGAGCCAGTGGAGGGATTTGTCAGCATCACACTCGTTGTAAATGAACATGTATTACTACCATTACGTTATTAATTACATGATTTAATTCGATGTTTTAAGGCGGACTAAGAATCAAGGGTTTGGTGACCAGTGGATGTGATCAGAACACGTTTATTTTAGCAAATGCTATTAGATTGTCAAACTGCATTGACTTTCAGTTTTGTGATTCAGAAAGATCCTTTAAGACCAATTTGTGGCTGACATGACATTTCGTTTTCTAGTCTTGGTATAATATGCATCGTTAGCACGATTAGATGTCACATCTGTCTCACCAGACTGCAGAATAGGATATACTTTTGAGTATGAGCCTTAACTTTTTTATTTTTACTTTCAGTGCAAAACGGAGCTGTTACCCAAAAGGATACTTTGAATGATGATGAGTTCGAACCATACCTGAATGCTCAGCCCAGACAGGTAGGTCTTGTTTCAACACTGAACAAAAGAGGGAACCTATAGAACCAAAGAGTAGGCAATCACTTTCACTGCCTATTCTTTGTGAATTCATTATGGCCCATAATCGCATCCTTGTCTTCTGGCTTTGTTGTCCTAATAAGGTGTCACTATGACACCCTGTGCAGCCCCTAAAGAGTTATTTAAAGAGGTGTGTAGTCACTGTTCATATTGATATTGGCAGATATTCAATTGCTGTTGGAGTTGTAGATGTTTCTGCATGAGTAACCTTCCTGTTAGCTCTTCTGGTAGAGCATTGCGTTAACACCGCAAAGGTTGTGGGTTTGATCCCAGGGGAAGGCAAGTCCTGATAAAAATGTGTACCTTGAATTCACTAAGTCGCTTTGGATAAAAATGTCTGCCAAATGAATAAATGTAAATGTAATGTAAATGAGTAACAGGAAATTATTTGGAAACTTTTGTTTACAAGGAAGTGAGAAAAAGAATGAGTTTTTGTAAATTATGCACCTATACAGACTGTATAGGTAATTTCTGTTGAAATTAAACATTTCTCAGTTATATATTTTAGCCATTGATGTAATAATGGCTGTTCAGTAAATGAATGTGCCTCCTTATGAGAAAAATAGGACATGGATGAATAAAGGGGCTAGTATTCACCCTGTCAAAGGAATGCTGGGATCCTTTGTAGGGAATCTGTGCCACGGTTCCCCTCACAAAGCTGATTGCTGGTGTTGAAAATATGAGCAGACTAGGAATTGTGTGGCTGGAGGGGGCCAAGTTAGACAAACAGTCCCAAGTGATCCTGATAACGGCACTAAACATATCAGAGTTATTTTAATGCAGAAATACTTCAGTACACAATGTCTTTTGATCTTCTAACCTATAATTATCTTAATACATAGCATTCTTTATTTGTCCTAGACCGTACTTTCCTGCACTTTCCAAGCCATTTTAATGTTAGTGGAAAATGTTGAACATTTGAATGCTGTGTAACTTAATTATAAAAAGCATAAACTACGTTTACATTGCTGCTTGTTTGCATTGTTAACAGTATTTACAGATGAGAATTTATAAATAAACTAATTAATTGTTTTGTTTTTGCAGAGCAATGCCTATACGGCCATGTCTGACTCCTACATGCCCAGTTACTACAGCCCCTCTATAGGCTTTACCTATTCACTTAATGAAGCAGCGTGGTCTACTGGTGGTGACCCCCCCATGCCTTACCTGGCCTCCTATGGACAGCTTAGCAACGGGGAGCATCACTTTCTCCCAGATGCAATGTTTGGCCAGTCAGGTGCGCTGGGGAGCAACCCTTTCCTGGGACAGCATGGTTTCAACTTTTTCCCCAGTGGGATTGACTTGGCCTGGGGAAACAGCAGCTCTCAGGGACAGTCCACACAGAGTTCAGGTTACAGCAGCAGTTATGCCTACGCTCCCAGTACACTAGGAGGTGCTATGATTGATGGACAGTCTCCGTTTGCAGCCAATGAGCCACTCAACAAAGCCGTGGGAATGAATAGTTTGGACCAAGGTATGGCGGGGCTTAAGATTGGTGCAGCGGACATGGCACCCAAAGTTGTTGGTTCTGGACTTCCTGGAGGGCCTTTGAGTCAGGTGTCAACAGCTCCCTCTATGCCTCAAGCCTCCATGGCTCCTGCAAAGACTGCATCTTGGGCGGATATTGCCAGCAAGCCAGCCAAACCGCAGCCTAAGCTGAAAACCAAGGGGGGGCTTGTCGGGACAAATTTGCCACCTCCTCCAATCAAACATAACATGGATATTGGAACGTGGGACAACAAGGGGACAATGCCTAAACCAGCAACACCACAGCAGGGTTCCATGCCCACCAATGGACAGCCACCCAGTCAGTCATCCCCTCAGCCAGGCACTACTGCAGGAGGGGTGCCACAACTACCCCTCAGCAATGGACAGTTGGTGCTTCCTACTGTTCAGCTTGGGCAACATCCTCTTCCTCCCAATGGGCAGCAGTGTGCTGTCCCACCTCCCTTGTCACAATGTCCTCCTCCTCCCCAACCCTCCCAGCCAACCCGCTGGGTTCCCCCACGTAACCGTGCCAACGGCTTTGGTGATGTAGTGGGTGGACCTGGCCAATCTCCCCCCAATTCAGGAATAGGTGGAGTTGCTGTTCCAGCAGAGCCCCACCCAGTCCTAGAGAAGTTACGTATGGTGAATAACTACAATCCCAAGGACTTTGACTGGAACCCTAAGCATGGTCGCGTCTTCATAATCAAGAGCTACTCAGAGGATGACATCCATCGCTCCATTAAGTACAATATCTGGTGCAGCACGGAACATGGCAATAAGCGTCTGGACTCTGCGTATCGTTCACTGGCCAACAAAGGGCCGCTCTACCTGCTTTTTAGTGTGAACGGCAGTGGGCACTTCTGTGGCGTAGCTGAGATGTGTTCGCCAGTGGACTACAACACCTGTGCAGGTGTGTGGTCGCAGGACAAATGGAAGGGTCGGTTTGATGTGCGCTGGATCTTTGTGAAGGACGTTCCAAACAGCCAGCTGAGGCACATTCGTCTGGAAAACAATGAAAATAAACCGGTCACTAACTCCCGTGACACGCAGGAAGTTCCGTTGGATAAGGCACGTCAGGTGTTGAAGATCATTGCAAGTTACAAGCACACCACCTCCATTTTTGACGACTTCTCACACTACGAGAAACGTCAGGAAGAGGAGGAGAGTGTGAAAAAGGTAACCTGCTATGACCTTGATCTCCAGCAAGATTTTGTTCAAGTTTACTAAGATCGTTTGTGCACAACATTCCAATGTTATATTTGCAGCGTTATGGTCAATGCTGTTCAATGTGTTTGTGCTGAAAGTTGCCCCTTTTGTAAAAATCTGAAATTCTTAATATTGTGTTTATCAAATTTAAAAATTTTAAAATATAAAATTGCTGCCTTTGTACATACCCATTTACATAAAACTAGTTACATAATAACAATGGCATGTAAACACTTGGTGTAGTTTGATAAGTTGCACAGTTGTTGCAATGTTTAGATTCTGATGTTGCATGTAACAGTTTTGTGGTTTGATGTACAAGCAGCTTTTTGACTTGTTTGATCAGAAATACTAGTGTGCCATCTGATGACAGCTTGGGGTTAAACCCATCTTAACTCGCAACCACAGGTGTGCTGGAGGCTTTACATGTTTTTGTTCAGCACAGCAAAAGAACATCTGTGTTTTGTTTTTGTTAGGGTTTCTTTTCCAGCCACATCAATTCTCAAATAACGTGACAAACATTTTCATTTTGCCATTGCTTGTTTCGGATCTGACCAATTGTGTGTGTGTGTGTGTGTATGTTTGCAAAACGGTAAAACAACACGTTAAAACTAAATTTAAATCTAAATATTAGAGTTTCATCAAATGCCATGTAATAATAGATTTGTTGAATAATTGGTCATTTAGTTTGTCTTTGTTATATGGTGTGTTTCGTTTTTGCCATTATTCTGCATTCTGAAGACTTGCTATACACATTACACATGTAAAGCATTTTGTGACATAAACAGCATTTACAGGTTTAGTTTGACAGCGTATAATTATGGGAATGAAATATGCATGTTATGTTTACATGTTTTTTCTTCCATCTAAGTTCATTGTGCTGTTAGAGCAGTAATTGAGTATTTTTGGTAAAATGTGGCTGTACAGCTCCAAAATACATTTCTACTTACTGTTCTTTGTGTCTGTGGGGAGACCGCTAAGACAGAGGTCAACAGGTTTAGTTGAGATGTAAGGACTTTATGGTATGATTTTGTTATTTTAATGTATTAAAGTGAGACTTTTTTCATGTCATGGTGACAATGTACTGTAACCTGCCAACGCTACAGTGTTACTGTATTACATTCTGCTTGTTCAGATGTTTTGGTCCCTGTTACAAAAAATTCACCAGTTTGTCTTCTCCCACCCTTGCCATCATTTACAATTTTATAAACCTTACAAACTGGACTTAAGCCATACGCTTTCAGTTTCAAGCATAATGTGTTTTGAGTTGGGAATTTTGTTCAGTATGTTGAGTAGTTTAACATTTAAACATGTATTCAACAATATTGTATGTAATTTATATTGTCATTTATTGGTAAAGAGTATTTGGTGGTTGTTAAGGTGTATTTGATTAACCCTCATGTTTTTGTTTCTCTGCAGGTGGAGGTTCAGGGGAGTGATCCATACTCCAGTAACTCCAGCCGGAGTCACTACAGAATGCAGGTGATTGTACAGATTTAACTCATTATCCTTCATTAGTGTGCTGGTGAATCCGTTTCTGTGAGCTCATAAATAATGAAGTATTTCTGTATTGTTGTTAACCAGCATTGATATCGATAATCATGAATTTTGTTATAGTAAAACTATAATAATTGTTAATACCACAACTATAATTATATTGTGAATGATTAAGTGTATCTGGTTGACACTCCAACACAGTAGGTGGTGCTGTTGCATTTTTTCCTTTCCTTAATTTCCTCAATGGTTACAAGTTCTCTTCCCTACACTAGTCATTTGAACATAATTAATTGGGCAGAAAGGAAAAACAAAATAAACCAAATTAAAGATTAACTTTCAGTGTTTTATTTCCTAATCTCAATAGATTCCGCAAGAATCAACCATTTTTGCAGCAATTAGCATTCATTATTTTGGCCGTGATAACTGTGTAGTGAAAATCAGATACTGTGACACTTCGTTTTATCGCTGTTAGTTTAGTAAGATAAGTAAGATACATTTTCCTGGTAAAATTGTCTGCTAGATAAAGAAGAAAACCTGATAGGTAAGATGGTTTCAGTTCAGAATTCAGAATTTCAGTTTTGTATAACCCTCTGTTTACTGTCAGAAATTTCATAAAAAATTTAAGTGTCATTTGAGAGCATCTGTCAGAATGAGTTTTTGTATTTATTTTGTTGTGTTTTGTTTTTTCCAGGATCGGCAGGGACGTGTAAAGTAACAGGCCCTGCTGATAAAGACTGACAGGCCCTGTTCTCTCTCTCTCCCCAATATTACAACCAGATATTTTCAGAAGTTACTTTGGGGAAAGATTTAACTAAGGATTCGAAACGAGGAAAAAAAACTAAATGAAGACTCTTCTTTGATTTTCTGTTGACCTAAAAGACTTACTTCGAACTTGTAGTAAAAGAAAATGACATGATTATTCATAGGACTACAACTTAATAATTCTATAGGATTCTAATAGTGAACCCAGTACTTCTGGTTTGGTCCTGTTTTTGTTCAGCTGATTTTTGTTTTTCTTCCCATTTTCATTTTTTTCTTTTTTTTTTTTTAGAAAAACATCTGTTTTTACAGTCCAAGCACAAGGCTTTGCTTCTTTCTTACTACAAACTTTTTTTTAACGTTGAGTTCTAGTGCCTGGATCCCGTATAGGCATTTTTCCTCCCATTTAACCCCTTCCCATCGTTATTGGAACGAAACCACCCAATCACAACACAGAATGGGCATTGCCTTCTCAATGGATGTTCCATTGTTGTCAATTGGCTAATAGTCAGTATAAAGTGTTATTATCTGAAGAGTTTAACCCACAGCCCTCTGCCAATATTATATAATAGAAAAAAACTGTAATTCAAAAAAAAAAACAAATGAATGTACAGGATCGTCCCGAGTTGTATTTCTGTTCCAGTTGCTATTTGTTTTCTTGTATTGGTGATTGAGGGTTTCGACATGGGAAGATAAATGGAAAAACAGTTATGTTGCGTTTAGGCTTTGGTCATTGGATCAGTTTTATAGTATACAAAAGGGGCTGTGTATCAGAGTTGTTTTTCAATTTACTCCTATTTCTTCTGCAAGTTAAAGAAAAAATGTTGCTATGGACTGCTCTTCTCATTATTTTTTCACGTCTTTCTCTTCAGTTTCTTAAGTCTACATTGAGAAGGGCTTGCACCCTCTCTTTTTCATAATCGGTTCATTAAAAATAAATGTGGTATACTCGGCAGAATTTGTGTGTTGCATTTTCCCCTTGTTTGACTAAATACTATGCCTTGCACTAACCTGTGTCCTAAATTGCCTGGTCCCTCCATCCACCCAACACTTACACTAGCTGCCTGCACACTTTGCCCTTCATTCCCCTTCTAACATGTTCATGTCGGTGCATTAAACGACTCCTGCAAAAACTGCTGCCATTTAGCAGTGTCAGAATAAAGATGCTGCACAAAGCTTAAAGTGTCTTTGTTTTCTGAGAAAGAAGAAATATGAAATTGTGAAATGTTGAAAAGGAACTGCTGTCTTACAACTGTGGGTCATGTTCTAAATAGAATATTTGAGGTGTTTGTGTTTTAATGGTTTGAGATTGTTGTGAAACATTTGCAGTTCATGTTTTTAAATAATTTTATGATCCAAATGCCCTAGCCGTTTAAAAAAGGTGGTAATATTTTCTAGGAGGAGAGTATGTTAGTCCTGTAAGTCACCCAGGCCATAAGCAATTTCATGTTTTATGGTGGCATGATTATATTCGTTGTTTTCTCCACTTTATTGGCCAGTGCAAAGTAACTTATGGCTTGACTTGTGAGACATTTCTTTATCATTTGAAATCCCCTGACAAAAACACCTTTCTTGCGCGATCTCTTTGGGTCACTGTTACCTTTTTAACCCTGATCGCTCGTGGTGCAACCAGCATGCATGTATATGTTAGGAGACCCTTCGGTTCATAAATACTAACTTAAGCGTAATGCATTTATGTGTGATATGACCGTAAGTGTTATTTAAAGTCAATGTGGTCGTTTTCGCCCTTTCGACGAGTTTAATCATAAAATGGCGGAAGGACATGATTTAAATGTTTGTCCAACAGGGGGCGGTAGATCTTCACTGTTCATGCGTCACAGAGCGTAAACTGCTACGAAGGGCTCATGAAAACCAAGACTAAACAATGTCGTGAGAACTTGCATGTGTAACATTGTTTTTGTTTGTTTAATTTTTAAATTGAAAGCTTTAAGCTTTTTTTTACCATTGTTGGTAAATGTTACCCTTACTTAAAAAAGGACCCAATTTACACATTTTATAAACATCCACATTTATATACTAAGACGGGTTTGTTTCAGAGGCTGGTAAAGAATGAAGCAGAAATTGTTCATAAACATTTATTTCCGTTTTGCCTCTACATCACAATCATTTGTCAAAAATTACAGTAGTTTTACAAACACTTATAAATACATCTAGGGATTTGTTTTGACAGATTAACAGCATTTCCATTACTGCTTTTGTAAAGATAAAAACCAGTAGACACAAATTCAGTGGGTGATTTAGGTTGCAATAGGTATGACTTCTTAAAGACATTCTAAAAATCCTTAAATAAATTCTAAGTAAACTGCTATGGGCTTCTATTGTATGAGGGCACAGTAATCAATCAATTAAGCATTTAACTCAATGATTGTATAGGACAACACAGCCTCCCAAGACCGGGTATTATGAACTGTGTCGGGGTTTGAAGTAGGCAGTCTGATTTCATTTTGTTTTCTGATAAGTTTATGGCTATATTGTGTATGTACATAAGTTAATATTGCAAATGCATGAGAGATTCTATGTGTACTGACCTATACTAGTGTGTTTGTCATTTGTGTATCTGTATGCATGGGTGATACTGGGAGTGTTTTGTAGGAAGGGGGATAAGATACAGCACATGGTTCGACCTCCTGTCTGTCTATATGAAGCCGCCTGAGGGGCCTTTCTTTGACCTCGGCCTGTCTCCCCCTAGGGACCCCCAAACCCCATTGGGATCCCCAGAGAACATGAAGGTGGGGAGGGGTCGGCACGTGTCTTGAAGAACCTTGATGCAGTGCGTTTAATGCAGTCCAGTCTGATGCTGCGTGTACTGTCTTCAGAAAATACAAACAATAAAGACAAACTATTCCGCTTTAAACAAACCATATGTGTGCAGGCACGCCCATGTTTACTGTATTATGTTGGGGCATCATAAAGAATATTGTGAAAGTGTTGGGATAGTTTTGAAAAAATAAAACAATAAGTAAATGCATTTTAGTTTATCGTGCTCTGCAAGAAAATCTTTGATTTTCAATGATGGATTGTTTTATTTCGTACATCTGGAACAACTGTGTTTATCACTACATGGCTGTAACGGTGGGGCCACAGCAGCAAAACTAGTGATTTCCATGTTTCCGATCATATCCGCGTGGCCACATTGATAACGAGCTGCACCTCTATAACAAAGACACGTAGGCCTGAAGTCAATCAGTCTCGGGTTTAGGCGCAATAGCTGCTGTGAATTTCCGATTCAGATTCCTCATGTATCCCAGACAGTATTATCGCCTTTTATCCCACAGTCGTTGTGGTCGGGATTGTGTGCGGGGTGAGGGGCGACGGGCACGCGTTTCGTTTATCAGTCTGTTGACAGTCGCGCAGCCGCGTGCATTCAGCGCATTATCAAGAGCACGCGCACGTATTTTGCCATTAGTAACGCCTGGCCATGTCTGCAAAGGCTGCTATTTACATAATAAAATCATTTCTGCGCGACACCGAGGGACCGATTTGTTTCAAACGAATATGTATATGTGGGCCGAACGTGAATAAAAAGGTCCATCTAAATGTCTTTTCAATTGCTAAAATTTATTTAACAAAAGACGACAATAAAAGCCAGAGTTTTCTAAATTGAAAGGGAATAACATAACAATTGAATTTATGAACAGAATATTTAATATATAATAAAGATTTAAATGGAAAAACTCGTTTAAATGTCTTTTTCATTAAAGAAAGTTGTTTTGTTGTTTTGACTGGTTTTCTCAGTTTAAATGTTGCATTTATTTATAAGGATATTTGTTTTTATATTTGTTTCTGTAACAAAGATCAAATTAATTTATTCACAATTTGCATGAATTGTAATTTGGTCTTATGTTTAAAAGATATGACAAGATTCAAATGTTTTGTGTGGAAAACCACATATTTATCATACCTTAAAATATAGATCTCCATTTTTAGCTACAAGCTTAAACTAATCTAACTGTCCAATGATTTTTTTCCTCGAAAATTATGGTTTAAGCCAAAATTAAATTCATTTAAATATAAAATTTTAAATCAGTTAGATTTTTATCACAATTTGTATTATACACGTTTAAAAGCAGCATTCGTTGTGTTTAGTTGGATGCGGTGTAAGAATATAACATGTAGCCTAAAAAAGTTCAATGCAACTTTCTTCTATTGTTAAGTTCTTAACTAAAATTTAAAACATCTCAATTTAAAACAAACATGTGATGCTTATGGCCCATATATCGTTCGTTACTGAAAAATAGCGTCGTCAGTAGATATTTGTGGAGTGTAAAAAGGAGGCGAAATAATTCACGTTATTGTAAGTGGCACGAAGAAAAAATATATAAGCTGCAGCATTAACATCTAACGTGCGTTTATTAAAGTGATACACCAGCAACGTCTCGTTTAGTCTGAATATCTGTCAGCGTGATTAATATTTGCTTTTATTGTCTTCACAGTGTCGTGTGTTTCTTCGACAAAAACACACCCTGAGGGACAGGACCTTCTCCCAGACCTCGTTTGGCTTTCCTTTGTGAAGAAAAGTCATAATTATTCATAAATAAATACGTAAACTTTGACCCCTCTTAACATCTGCGGCAAGAGCCCGGAGCAGATCCGTGATTCACTGCTGACAGTGTATTTGAATGGTGAGTTTGTGACAGAAGCTGATCGTGGGCCTCGTGTGTTGGTGCTTGTGCTGTTCTGTTTGAATCCTGCTTCATCTACTGCACGTCTAGGCCACATGAACATCGGACATCTTTCCTTCTTATTCAGTGCGTCAAAGGTCTGGGCGTTTTTAGAAATGATAAAATCATGAAATATTGTAAAATAGTATTTTTTATTTCCAGTTACACGTACAGGGTTAATCTTGTGCTCAACGCTGCGTATTTTAATCTAGCAGTTGTAATGATGTCGATTAAATGTAGGTCATAACGCAATGTTTGCAAGTTTCGCAAAGCATTGTGCCTCTAAAAATAACCGGGGCAGATACAAGGGTATATTTTTACTCTGTATTAGGCCTCCTGTGTATATTCGTTTGGTCCCAATGCATAGAAATGCAAAATGGTTATCAACAGTTCGCTGATATGGCGATATTGCAACGTATAAAGAGATTAGATGACCTCCCGTTTAGGGTGGGTGGACAGTGTAATGGTGAATGTATTTTTTATTGTGCATATAGAATTACTGTAACATGCATTATAAAACCACAGCAGTTAAACTGAATGTCTGAATAAGGACCGGTCTCTGGTTCTCTGTAGCTCAGGTGAGGGCTGCTGTTGGCTTTTCTCTTGGCATTCACCGCGTGCCTTAATTGTATTAAAATTAAATCAAGGTCCACTGTGAACACAAAGAGCACAAACCCAAGTTTCACTGCGTTCTCCTGGTCCACCTTTTCTTTTCCTATAAACTATGTTTGTTGTTTTATCAGTGCAGTCTGTTCTGACTATAAACATGCTAATTTCACACAAATGGTCATATTGTGCATATTAGCCTCCCTTCCAGTTGTCTATCTGTAGTCCAGTCTGTACATCTTGTACTTGTCCATCAGTATTCATGTTAAAACATCCTCTCTCACCTGTCCTTCTGCAGCTGCTGTGGGTGTTGTGTTAGTACAGTCCATACCACAGTTCCTAATCACACACACACACACACACACACACACACACACACAGACACCTACAACACACTATGGCACATTTTTCCTCAGCCGTTTTCCGAGATTTCCATACACACTTCTGATGTGAGCGTGTGTGCGTGTGTACGCCGTTTTAAATCACACAAATCCTTTCGCTGAGTGGCCTAAATGCGTGGTAAAAACAAAACATAAATAACAATGTGAGAACGGACCACAGTGTATTCTTGTTCATATTTAAGACATACACACACAAAATAGCATTTTAACCCCTTCGGATTCAAACATATTTACAACCTTCTGTGCTGAAATCCACATTGCTGACTACACTGTACTGAATACATGACCTGAGAAATTGCATGAGAGGCAGAGAAAGAGAGGGAGAGAGAGATAAAGAGGATCTACCTTTTGTTGTACCATTCTGCAAGAAGCCCTGGCACCTGCCTTCTGTTTCTTTCCAGTAGACCTTGCCTCTCTCGGCCAAACAAAGAGGACCAGCAAAGCTGTTTGTGAGGGATGTGTGAAGATGCAAAGCTATGCACTGTTCTCGCCCTTCATCAGTTCAGCAGCACATCCACCGCCATGATGAGATGCCTGCCAGCATCGCAATGTAAAGCTAGCGCTTTCCTATGACGGTCTGTTCTCTCTCTCCCTCCCTCTCTCTCTCTCTCTCTATCCCCCCACCTCTTTCTCTTTTTCTCTCTGTCTTTTTATTCCTCATCTTCTCTCAGCATTCACCTATACCACAAGTAAAAACAAGTACAGGTTAAAATCACATTACAAAAGTTAAAGGCTACAATGACATTTGAAATAAAATGCATACATTACATAAAACAGAGAACATACATGTATTTAGAAAATAAAACATGCCACAATATTTCAACACATTTGTTTTACAGCCACAAAAATTACCCAAAGCTATTTCTTCCTTCTCTAAGATTAAGCACAAAATATTTGCTTTATCTTCTGTTCTTGCTCTACTGGAGAAAATGCCCCCGTAGACAAGCGTATATCCCGGTTTAGTTCCGTTCAGTTCTTGCTATTCTCCATCCATGGATGAACAGGGGTCTTGCCAAAGCTCTTTACCCCAGATGAAGCTCCTTTCCTGGGGAGAGCAGGGTTGCAGTGTGATGTTCTGGGGGTGGGGTAAAGGGGGCAGGGAGAGTTAGGCAGGTAGGAAGGTTTCATGCATGCAGGAGGAGAGAAGAGGGGATGTCAGGTTCTGGGATGCCGCAGTCGTTTAAAAAACAACAACAAAAAGATGAGTATCTCCCCGTACCATAAGCTAAATCCATCTGACGCTCTAAAACATATTTAAAAAATATGTATAATGCGGATATACATATATAAACACAGAGGCATATATGTATATAAATCCAGAGGAAAAGGGAAAGAGCAGGTATGTAAGGATGAGCAGCTCACACACACAGACACACACACACTGCGCTGCACACACGCTCTGACTACAATTTATGCTCTCTGTTTGACACCACCCCCACCTCCCTGAGCACACACACGCACACACACACGTGCGTCTAACGTCCCAGCTGATCGTGGTAGAGAGATTAGATTGTGGGGACAGCTGGCAGGGATTACACACACGGGGGGTTGACTGAACAAGGGTGGGGAGACCCTCTCTGACCAATATACACACACTTGCATTAACACAATAGCACCTAATGCACATATATTTATATATACACACACACACACACACACACAAAGAATGTACAAATACACCTAGTACAACCTTGTGTTTAAAAACAGGGATATCAGCTACAGGACTGCAGTTACATTTGGAAATAAGGTGCATACACACACACAATGTAAATGTAAGACACAAAATAGTGCACAGGCTGTACATTTGACGGTCTAGGCATTGCTGGTTAATATATGGTAATACATACTGACTAATAGGGGGGAGGTGGGGGATGCCGCCGTTGACCTTTGACCCTGGAGCACTCCATCTTTTCAGTGATCAGCTGATTGTAGAAGGGGGGCATGGAGACAACCCAATATGCTCCACTGATACACACGAATGTCCGCAATATATCTTGCATGATATAACACGAGCCACTACTTCTATAATGTCACTGCAAATCAGACGGACAAAGTATGTCTGTACAAGCATAAAAGCAAAAAAAAATTCTTACATTGTTTTATTCGGTTTTTGCATTATAATTGATAACCATGGTGTAAAACCTGGATGCATTTCAAAGCATGAAACCCCATTGAGCTGGCAGTACAGAACAGATCAATACTGTTTAGTCTTGGATTTTGAACAGTGTTTGAACTATAGCTGACATTTAAATCAATTCTATGCTTCAGCATATTCTGTGCAGACAGCCACAAAAACATTCTGTTCTACCAAAATCATCATCTTTATAATTCTATACAGAAGATTAGATTAGTTTAATAGACTCTAATTTCAGAATTCCTCATTATTACTCATGGAAAAATTATTTAATAAAAAATATTAAATTCTGTAGTAATTTAAGATATAATGCAAGTTTTAAAAAAATAGAATAAAATAGAGTTAGTATTTAAAACATTCACATCCACCTTTAAAACGGTGTGTTTGTGTGTATTTGTTTGCACACTGAGAATGTGTCCATGCATTTTTTCATAGTCAATGCGTATAAATTCCTACATGAGGTTTTTATTGTATATTTTTGCATTAGATGTGTGTGGACGCCCCAGGAATTGCACCAATATAAATTGTATGCAAATGAGAAAGATTAGGGCCACTGTATGTGTGTGTGAGCACTAGCCTAGCTTGCATTCCTCCTTGTGGCAGCGTCCTCTGAGCGCACTTTAATCTGTAATCTGACAGATTAGCAAATAGGAGCGTTTGAGCTGGATTATCACCTCATTACAAATGACAAGCATCCCAGGTCCTGCTCCGTCTGTGTGTGTGTTGGCATATTGTGTGTTCTTTCTATCTTTGTGTGTGTACATGCTTTATCGTGATAAGAGCTCAATTTAAATACTCATCAATGCATGTGGGTCGTTTCTTTAAAAGTGACTCTACATTGCAGTATTTTCAAATGTTTCATGTTGACGTATTAAATTTTTAATCTGGTATAAATACAGATTTAAATATTAATTTAAATTATTAATTTAAATGAAGACCACGATTTGTAGCCGTCCTCTGGTGTTCTGAGATCAGAATTTAACTATTCTTTTTAATTACAGCCATTTTTTCTTATATCCTTTTTTAAAGAAGTAGATAGATTGATGTGCTACCTGCATTGAGAAATTAATATTTTTTATTTTCATCAGATGAAAATTTCCATTAAAAATAAACAAAAACAATGCAGCCAGATGTTCTGTTGAACCAGTCGGTCTTTCCACTACATCATTTTAAAGAGGTCATATAACAGATGGGTCGCTAAAACAGATTCCTCAAAGACAAGCTGAATCAGGACATTTATGAGATTAAAGACTAAAGCTAAATGAGTTTAAAACCTAAACAGAATTTTAAACTCATCATTATTTTAAACTAATACTACCTACAGCGTGTGTTGAAAATGAGAGTGCTGTGTTGCTACATGTGTGTTGATGTGCTTTTATATACTTGTGCTTAAAAGAAATATGGGTGTTATGCTGAGTTGGTTGTTATATGTACACATTAGTGTGTGTGCCTGTGGGCTGTATACAGATATGAATGTGCATGTATGTGTGCGTGTTCTACAGCTGTGTCTATACAGAATGCATGGTAGGGTGTTTGGAAAAATCGACAGCATGTGATGTTGCATTCACCGTTGCCCTAACATGCATGCACAAATACATGCATGCACAAATACATGCATGCATATAATGTCTGTTATATAAATGCATCTAATACAATCCTCAGCTTGAAAAGACAAATTATAAACAATAATTGCAATTAACACAACCCATGAGTTTCTATAGATTATATTTTGTCAAATTATAATCAATAAAATATTATTATCACAGTAGATGGAGAACAGATGACAGTGCTTGTCTGATGCTTCACGTAGTGGATGTGTTTTGTGAAACTCTTTGTCTGGCAAACATCACAGTGGATTTAATGCTAGATATAGCAGTTCGCAATGCAATCTCCAGTGTATGCTGAAAGCATGAGCTCTCAGTCATGAGCACTTCATTGTGGAGGGATCGATGCCCTTCTCTCCCCTTGGGTCACTGGTGTCCTCCAGCGCCCTTAATATTAGTGGCAATTTCATTAGTTGTGACCACATTGCTCCGAAGACGCCCAAGATTTTCCAGGTTTGCTGATTAAGTAGAGAAGCAGAATTAATGTCTTGTTTGTTTTTTTCAGAGTATCTCTTTGGAGTTTCTTTACCTTTGGATCTTATATGTTCTCTTTGTAGTTGCAGAGACTCTGAGGAGGCTCTTGTGTTTGGAAAACCGCATTCAGGCTCTGGTATCTTCAGATGTGTCCTAAAATAATGATGCTCCCGGACCATAAAACATGACTAATTCCTAAAAGGAATTTTCGTTTCTCTGGCTCCCTCCCTCTTTTCTCAATACGCCCCAATAGTCAGCCCAGCAACAGCACACAGAAGCTCCCAAAAGCAGCCCCCCTCTCGCCGCCTCTGCATCCAGTGACCCACTTTCCACCCCCTCTCTAAAACAAATCACTCCGTGACCCACTTCTACATTTCGCACCACTTTAGCACATGTGCATCGCAAAATTATGCATGTGTCTTCGCTCTAAGGTGCAGAGGCATTTCATCTGTGTGTGTGTTTGGTTACGGAAAAATACTGCTGGCGGTATAAAATCCTTCACATTAATAATAAACGCACAGAGAGCAGAACGGCTTTCTCTGCTTTCTGTAATAATCTCTGTCTTCGGCAGGAAGCTGTGGTAGTTTTCTAGAACTACCCAGAACATCAGTATGTGTGATTATGTAAAAAACGTTTTTCAAGGTCAGAGTTTTCTCATGATCATCTGCAAACAGACTTTCTGCAATCATAATTATTTTAAGATCCTGATTTTTGCAGTTTGGTTGTGCCGTGCATGATCTGTAATTAAAGTACACAGTTAACGGCTGAATTCTTTTCTGATTAATATACGTGATAAGGCTCGTGCTGCTGATAATAAGAACATGTCAGACAGACTGTCAGAAAAGGCAACAGGAAGGCAAATCAATTTTGCGGCCTATTTAAGCAGAGAGACAAATTGTAATTTTTAATAATCATCTTTAGTTAAGAAACAGGCCACACATATAAACACACGCAGAGTTTGTAGTTACAGTATTAATAGTTCAACATTTGCACTTTTTAATCATTTGCTTTTGATGTTTTAAAATAGACTTACAATGACACTGTAATGGATATTGCTTCTTTAAAAGCGATCGCATGCTGTTAGACTCTCAGTGGAGTTTTTAGCTGGTTAAGGATTATTTTAAGTTAGTAGTGGAGCACAGTCAACCTTACAAACGTTCATTCAAAGGTATATCATTCAGAGAAGAAAAAACAAGTAGGAAATGTGCATTATTTATTGTTACAGTGGCATAAGTGGGTGTACGCTGCAGTAAATGAAAGGCAGGGGTTTATACAGACCCTGACTGACTGGTGTCAGGATCCATATACATATACAGCAATTAATTTACCTCGGTTAACTTCTGTCACTTCCCCTCTCTCTTTTCTTCCTCCCTGACACAGGCTTTTTTTGTACTGTCATTTATGTATATTTGTACAAATATACATTTTGTGTTTTATGTCATGCTTATGTTTGTGTCTATATACAAAAAGTCAAAAATCAATTTTTACATCACAATTTTTTATTAAATTTATATCATCATATAACAATTTGAATGAAAGAGTTTGTTGATAAATGTATGTGAATTTGAGTATTTGGCATATTTAGCACTTTTTTGACAAATGTGCACACGTCCTCAAGATTTGTCATTCGTTTGAAGACTGTTGTATCAGGAAGGCAATCTGATTTTGTACAACATTAACACAGTCAATGTTACAAATCTGATTTGTGACCTGTGTTTGTTTAGAATTTTTCACAATTCTAACATTTCATCCTACAAAGATTTATTTTTGATAAAGGACACAGAACCACATACATCAGAGGTCCAGAATTCCTAGCGATGGCCCTGCCTACAGCCAAAGATTTCTGCACACAAGCAGAGAGGAGGAAGGGAGGGCAGTGGCACGTGTCCAGATTAAACGTAATCTCAGCAGAGGATGCCAAACCAGGCTTCAGGTGAGAGAGGAGCTGGATGATCGGGGGGGCATGCAGCCAGGAAGATGAGAGATGAAGAGTGTGGAGTTGCCCGACAATATCATAATGCCCACTGGAATGAGAAATAAAGATGGGTTCAAGTGTATAATTGTTATTGAACGTGACTGAAGTGTGTGCCTGTATTTGTTCAGAGTGGCAAGCAGTAGCTTCCTATAAAGTTTGAATGCAAAAACAATTGACAGTAGATCCACAAATATGATGTGAATGGTTCACTATAGTGGCTACTATAATTATGTAATGTTTTATGCTCTGTACATTATTATTATTATTATAATTATTATATTTTATTTATTTATTTGTATTATTATGTAAAAATATTACTGGGTAAAAAATAATTACTATGTCAAAATTATAACTTGAATTATAACTTAAATATAGGCCCATATATAAAATAAACATACAAAATATTAAAATACAAGAAAGTGAAAAGTGATGGTCCAACAAACCCATAATGTGTGTAATAATCATCATATAGGACTCTAGCAATAATATACTGTACAATAAAATAAGATAGCAGTGAGAGGACTATTCACTGGAGTAATGTGTGAGCATTTCCATCTTATAAATGTGTGTAAAATGGGAAGGAAGCATGATAAAAGAGAAATTGAGAGATGCAAGGAGACATGCAGAAAATGTCACGTTTCTGTGTGGCATGGGTAAACTGTAATCTAACCATCCCATGTGGGGTAAGAGTGTCTTATTTAACGCAGCTCTGGGGTAGGAACAGGAAGGGTGGCGGGGGAGGGACAGAATGATATCTGCTAACCAGTTAACGGGTTCACCAGCTAATCCTGAGCGAGATTCTGTGAATGTGGGCCTGGATTGAACATTGTGGTTCTGTGACCTTCACAGAGACACTGATGGTACATTTTTGAGTGTGTGAGGGACAGAGAAAGCGAAAAAGGTTTTCTTTCGCTGTAACACAGAAGCGTGATTTATTATTTTAATTAAGCATCTCACTCGAGTGAGACCAGCAAAGCCACAATTATGCTAAAACACCCAACAGTCGACTGCCTCTTTTCTTTCTCATGTTAATCAGAAAAGATGTGTGCGTGTGTGTGTGTGCGTGTGTGTGTGTAAGCGCTGTAAGCAGTTACAGCTTTACAGCACTCTCAACTGCAACAGAGATGCCTTCATGAAACAAATGAATTTTTAAAACTAACCCATCAAACCTCCCACCCAAAAAGAGCAGGCCGGTCCCTTCTGAAATGGCCTTAATTAATCTCTGATTAACACACCCTGTTAAACCATTTATCTCTCACACTCGTTTTTATCTCTCAGAATATCTACCTATTTCCTCTACAGAAACCTACTGTAATCTGTCATTAACAAAATCTTTATATTCAGTCCTCTTGGCATTGGTTTATATTCAAACTCATATGATCTGAACATCCAGCTGGTACGAGGAGCATCTGCCAAGAGTGTAAATGTAAACGATCCGTCGTTAATGGCCCTCTAACAGAAAGGAGAGGAACGCATAAAGCTGCAAATCTATCCCCCACTCCTTATGAGAGCGATCAGCTCTTTTTTGCTCCAATCTACAACTGTGTCTTCTACCCAACAACAGTTCTGTTGCCGTTTAAAGAAATACCAGTTCAGCATTCTGCCACCCACACGAAGTTCAGTGACCTATGAGATAAGAATTGCGAGATCCAATCACGCACACAGAGAATTCCTGGCTAAATCTATAAAGTTCAATACGATATATAAAAATACAGCAAAACATTTTCAAAATATATTATAAATTTAACAGTACTGTTATACTGCTAAGGGGAACCCACAGACTGTTGTACAGCACAGTACATCATGTCTTGCTATCATGTGATAAATTTAAAGTAACCTGCCTTGTTTACTTGTCTTTTTCTGTAAACATTATTTAGAAAGCATGACATCTCATGTCTATCTACACAGGTGGAGAATGGATGGACAAACTGACATCATATGTTCTTTGTTTTGGCCTTAAATATTTAGCTATTTTTTAAAATAAAAATAAAACAACAAAAACAGTAGTTAGTTTTAAATAGATTAAATGTCTTTCTTTTTCAATTCATGGAAAATATACATTTATCAAACCAGTTTGGTCCCAGAAATAAAAAAATAAATAAAAATCACTCTATGTTGACAGTTAACATCTCCTAAAGGTCAAAGCAGCTCATTTCTGCCCAAAGGGTCAAAGGAACCCTATTCAAATTGCCAAAATGTAATCTTGAATAATTTATGCTTTATTTATTCATGTTTTCTTCATTATTGTGCCATTAAAGAAAACATTGCATGTGAGAGAGATTTTCCACCTCTGTAAAAAAATCAAACACACACCGAAATAGAAATATATTTCTCCATCAGTGTACCCCATTCCATGAGACAGAAATGTCTTTCTCAGGTTTTGTTTTAGCACTGCTGCTCTTGCCTGCATGCATTTATCTCTTATTTACAATGCAATATCAAAGACACTGCCTCTGTCCTTTGCACCTCTATAGGTAAGTACATACTTATTTTTCTGCTCAGATAAGAGGCCACAACTTTAATGTAGAATTAGCAAATAGTGTATCTGCTTTTCCCTTTGTTCTTTCATACCATATATCAAGCATTTATATTTACTTAAATATCTAAATAATCCCCAAAGCATAAAAGAGTGTGAAATAAACAGTGCCAGTAGTAAAAAACAGAAAAGAAAGGACTTATTTGTTCACCACAAAGTTTGATAGAATACGTTTATGGCATTTTGTCATTCTTGTTGTCCACTTTACTTTGTTTAATGTATTAATATATTTGATGTGAAAGGTTGAAGGTCTGCATCAGCACAAATGGTGAACAGATTTCACACCATTTTGAGATTTTTTTCTTTTATTTTGATGTTCGTCTCAAAATTAAACTGAAACTGCAATGGATGGAATCAATGCATGTATTTACAGAGAAATCGCAATAATCATGATGAATGTATTCCAGATGCTAGTTTTAATGTATGCATCCCCTCGCGTCTACGACAGCACGCAGATGCTCAGTTTTGCTATGAAGTGACGGGGGGCTAGAAGCTCATTTGCATGCAGAACACCTATCCTAATGTGGATATTTATTTTAATTTAATTTCTTACCCGCGCATACAGCACAGGAGGCTTTTGTGGCAAAGTCACATTAACCTCTGGCTAGTTAATATTCAGCTAGCGAAGTTCCCCAGCCTTTAATGAATATTCATGAGGTGGGCGAGACCCTCCCTTCACTCCTCCTCCAGTTCTACGGCGGACGTGATTATATGGGCACGCAGGAGTGCACGCGCCTGACGTCATCATCGGCTTTGCTGACTCCTGCTCATGTCAATATGGCAAGAAAGAGACACAAAAAGAGCGATCTCTGAAAGACAGAGGAGATAAGGGTCGTGCCAGGTAAACTGGGAAAAGTGGGTCATGTGTATATAAGGGACATGCATATGAGTGATGCATTTTTAACTCCACTGTATAACCGGGTCACCATCAGGATCCATCAGAGATTTTTATAAGATGACGAAAACAGATCAAGTGTCACAGATATTGAAGTGTTTGGAAGTCAAGGTAAACACAATACAGATCATTTCAGATTCACAATACTGAGAAAGTGGCAAAAAACTACGATATCACTATAACTATACTATAATGCGATACCACAGAGAGATCATAACTGGGATATTTTTCTATATGGTGTTTCTATTATCGTTGAGTTTCTGTATAGGATGACTAATGAGTTAAAGTACACAGTCTACTCTGTAGTTATAAATCATATGATAAGATGTGTTTAAACTGAAGTTGGTATTGCTATCTCAAATAAAGCTTTATTTATATGGTTCACTGACAAAATGCAAAACATATTTTAAGTCTATAAAATAAAAATCACATAGTTATCAAAAGCTGAAAGCTGCTGTTTATTAAAGCAGATGATATAAATGAATAACTTTGTAAGGATATATATATATATATATATCCATTGAGTTTAGATGGAACCACCTCTGCCTTCAAGTCATTTTGTGATCAATATCTGTCATAATTTCCATTTAAATATGTTTTCTGTTTATAAAAAGGGAGTGAATAATATATAATATATTTAAAAAATTACCTTTTTATATTTCACTTGTATAAAATACATATAATTCTATATTCTAAAACTAGGCCCAGTTGCTCCCAGAGGTATTCCAATAACAGTGCTGTGGCATGTACTGTAAATAAATGTACTGTAACTATATAATCGGCAACAAAAAATGATCAGTCAGGTGATTTTGTGCCTTCAGTTAGAACCATTGCAGTTTTGCTAGCCTGGTGCATCCTGGGAGATCTGGTGCCCTAGCAGTGGCCAGGGGCCCATCTGTGCATTATGCGCATGAAAGCTCCGCCCCGTCACGCATTCCCGGCCCTTCTGTCGAAGCAGCTCGCTGTCACGGCATGGCGGAAGCTTCCAGGCCTCTGCATCTATAGGGGGTGGAACAGGGTATTGGGGAGGATGATCAAACCTTGTTGCTTTTGCCATCCTGGCATAGTTTAGCCCAGAACAGCCTGAGAAAATATGCTGATGTCATCACCACAGTCTCTCTATATAAATGTCTTTATTTGCAGTGTATTTAAATGAGACGTATCCAAAAGTCCTGGAAGCTTTATATGTGTGCATTTTATTGTACAATAATGTTTCTGAGCACAGATTTTTAGTATTGTGGTATTAGCTAACCTGCTAAGCTGAGCAGCTGGGAAAAAATGTAATCACACATTTCAAATTGTGATTAAAGTTATTTGTAATTAACAGAATTTGTTTAGTGTGCCAAGTGTTGGTGTGGACTAACATAAGCCATGTTCAGTTGAATTGTTCACCGTTTGTAAGTGTGTCCTCCTAAGAGACTTGCGTTCTACCTCATTGCCATTTAAAATGCAATTTCATGTAACCTTGGGGAAGAAACAAGTCCTGTAAAGAGTGACTGGGTGGCTGCTGGTGGTTTTAACCCCCCCTTTCCCACAGCATTATTTACCAGATGCATTTTATCCGAAGCCACATAGAACACACCAATAGGAGACAGAGTTCACCATGAACAGGCTGTAGTTAAGAGCTTCACTCAAGGGCACAACGATGCCATGAGTAAAACTGTAATCAAAGCAGCTCTCCAGTTCTCTCACGGCCCCTGTCTGAGATTGAAATTGTGACCTTTGTGTTAGAAGCCTAGATCCTAAATTTCAGTATTTCCTACTGATCATAAATCAGTCGCTTCCTCTCTTTCTCTGCATTGAAAACAAATAACAAGCATTTTTTGTTAATAATCAGTTGTGCCAATCACATTCACTGCTGCCTCTTTCCGGTTTGCAAACCCACTATTTTATAATCCAATCAACAGCTGATAGGTGAAGTCAGATTGCGTCCTACATTTGTTCGGTTAGCTGTTTGCTCTAAAATACGTCACTGTACGGTCACTGTAAGTCAGTCACACTTATAGCTCTGTTTAAGTCCTTTGTAATTAGGCTGGTTGCAGGCTTGCTTGACCCTTGACCCCTGTGTTTAAAAACAGCTAGATCACAACACAGTGAAATTCAGGGTCTGCAGGGGTCTTAAGACGTGTTTGAAAATTGGTTTATATTTAACTTGACATGCCATTAGGAAAATGCTGCTCTTGCAATAGGCCGCTCCCAAAACACCTCAGAGACGCAATTATCTGAAACGACTTTTACTGATATATCAAGATACAAGCTTCACGTATCAATTAATTGGTTGTTAGATGGCTAGTGAACAATTTTGATCCGACTCACTCCTGCTAATCAACTTTTTACCGCCAACATCATTCACATCAACATCATTCACCAGCTGTTAAACAGCTGTAGAACTGTGACCAAAGTTGATATTTATGTGCATATACTCTGCTGTTGTGCCTGTTGCCTTATATTTGTTCTCTGTGTGTCAGACATCAGAATGCTGGAGGTGTTCCAGAGATTACGTGCACTATCTTGCAAACTGTAGCAATGAGGGGGGCCAGTCCTCACCATAGCAACCGGAAATGGTTGCTTGGATACAGGTTTGAATAGAAAGTATGGTATGAATGCATCAGCAGTCGCCTCCAGGGGACATACGGGCACTTGAACTCGTCTGTGACTCCAGCGACTCAGGCTGATTTAAGTTGACCCAGCATGGGCTGGTGCTGCTACAGTCCAGCAGATACGCTGTCGAACGTTTAACAAGAACATGAAGGCCAGCTGGTTTCAGAGATTTGTTTGTGTTTTCCTTTATATACTGTATTATAAACCCAGCAGGCAGGCCTGTATACGCAGTATAGGCATTTTCCGCACCATAGGTTTGTTTGCACAGTCATGCTGTATTTGTAGCAGAAAGCATTTTACCTTAAAGAAAATTGTTATATAGATTCCTATGGAATTTGGTATTATTGTAAATGAATGTTACAACCTTTACTTGCGGTACAAATGTTCATGTTATTGTAACAGTCTTTCTATTCATATGATTTGAGTGTCACATAAAGGTTTGTGCTGATCATTATTAGTGACTGGTGAAAGTTCATTATTCAACTCCTGATAGTTTATAATATTTGACCAATTGGCTAAATGTGTTTAGTTCCAGATTTCTGATAGTCAAAGGTGTGTTGCTGTTGGAACAAAGTAAACTTCCAATTAGGTCTGTTGTTTTTGAAGTTTCGGAAAAGAAAAATCTCTTTTCCACTCCGCCTCATTTCCTTTTTCCCTCTTTTTCCCCTTTGTCTTCGCTGTCCTTTTTGGCGGAGCAACTGGTAAGGTGTTGTGGTGTTGGCGAAGGCGTATCTTGGCACAGTCGCAGGGCACAGTTAAAGGAAGCAGACTGGCACCACCTGGACCTGTGCCAGAGCTCCTCAGGAGAAATACCCACTGCTGAGGCTGGTGAGTGTGTGAGAGAGAGATAGATAGTACAGCAAGAGAGAGCAAAGCATTATGGGAAAGGGAGGAGGTTGGAGACTGGTAGCGAGAGAGAAAACACTGGGTTTACAGTGCCAGAGCTATTGTGGATGTTGGTTGTGTTGGCGTGTTCTTGGCCGGCTTCACTTATTTCCAGTTTGTTTGTTTGAGGTTTTCACTCTTCTCTGGATGCGACTGCACATCTATCCGCTGCCAAAAGGCATGAGGGAACAAAAGATGAAAAAAAAGAATTTGTACCTCTGTATTTCCGCTGCACTAATCTGTTGCACATCCCTCAGTTTTTCTCCTCTGCCCATTCCTGTCTTCATCACTCACACCTAAATTCATTTCTTCTCCATTTCTCACTTTCTTTATTTAGAAAATATATTTCTCTTCTTTGCAGATCCTGCCTGGCAGAAATTAGAAATGGCATAATTGTAACTTGGCTGGCAGGTCAGTGCCAGGTGGTTTGTTTGAACATAGTGAGAGCTAGCGTGATGGTGACTGCAGAGGTGTGTACAAATGCAGAAGTCCTCACCTCAACAAGAAAACTGCAGAAAGCTTTGCTTGTCAAGGTGACAAAAGAAGCTGCTTTTATACCATGATTTAGATATTAATGTCTCTTATTTGTTTGCTTGTCATTGTGATTCCTTGTTAATTATGTTTTTTTGTTCAGTGTGCTTGTTGTGCAAAACAGTTTAATGGGAGAAAACAAACACACAGACTCTATAACACTCTGATGCTTTGCTAAGTGGTTGCCTGTCTAAGTTTGTTTCTAGGCTATATGTGTGTATATATATATATATATATTCAGATTTTCACCTAAATTGAGGTGCCATTCATAACCATAGCACAAATGGTGTGTGGGGGAAGTTACATACAGGGTTTAAAACAAAGCTGTTCAGTGGCTTTTGTACTCTATTGTATGTGGCCTAAAAAGAAACCTATTGTTTTATCTCACCATCCAAAGGTTGTCCAAAAGCAATCAATGGACAGATTTTCAGTATTCAGGTCAAATAGTTTAAACATTTCACACATTTTTCATCCATATGCATATATGCTATTGTGTTTAAACCGCTATCCTTTACTGCCTGCAGATTTAAATGGTAAATCACTTCAGTCTTCTTAGCTCTAATCCTGTGCACATCTGTGCCTCTTCTGTCTTCCTCTATACTGTTCTAATTTCGGTACGGCACAGTTGGCCTCATCCATCCAACTCAGGAAACATTTTGTTTGCCCAACCCTTTTTTCCCTGCGGCCTAATCCACTGCAGGTTGTTCTGCAGGGCTTTGAGGAAGCTGGTGTCTCTCCTCCCGATGCTTTTGCATCACACATGGTTTGTGACCTTCTCTGCGTAGTTTAGAGGTGTGTTTGTGTGTTGGGTGGGGGGAGGTTTAGCACTGTAATCTGCTAAGTGTCTCCCACTGCAGAAACAGCAGCACTGATTCAGCTTAGCCTGAGCAGACCAGGCAAATCTGCACTAATCCTCAGCCCAGAACTACAGTCTGACAGTCCCACCATCTGGAACAGCGCCACCCCGTGCCACATGCACACATACGGCCCTCTTGATAACAGAAGAATAGTTTTGCTGTGTTTGTCCCGTTTTTCCAACAAAACGTGCCGCCAATGGGAACCTCAAACTGGAGCCATTTTCTGATGGCATCCAGATCATGTTTAGCAAAAATCATATTCAGACATCTGTGGATGAAAATAAAAGCGTCTTACAGTGGCACGCCATCATTTCTTTCAAGATTAAAACAATGAATGTTATCAGTGTCCGAACAGAGTTGCTGTGTTTCAAAACTAAATGAGCTTCATCCACGCCTACTGCCTACATAAAGAGATTCTTTCCAAGGCCATAATTAAAACATAAGTTACACATTTTTAAAAAGAATTTATTTGTAATGAGTTTTTCTCATTACTTTCTCCTGATAATGTTTATTTATCTTATCTGAAAAAAGGCATAGAGCTTGTCACAATGCATTATGGGATTGTTATAGTCCATGAATAATTATTGTGTTAATACAAATACATTATGTCCCATCTCTGTTCAGGTATGGGCTGTTTTTGGGGAGCAAAGAGGCGGTTTTGGAAGATTTCTGGTGTGTTACGTACACATGAGCTATGTTGGGGGTTTTACATCCAATCCCACCTTCCAGGAGGTGTGTTCAGGTAAGTCACAGATGTGCAATGCAGACACGTGTGTAAGGACCAATACACCACTTGCCCACTTCAACACATTTTTTAACACTTTCACTCTTTTGAGATTAACGCTTTGCTGCAGTCTGCGTCTACCAAAACATTCCCTTCATCTGCAGTGCACTACCCAGAATGCACTGCAGTCTCCTAGATCTGCAGACCCTCCCCCCACTTCTGTGTGACCTACTTGTAGCCAGACAGTTCAGAAGAGATGATGAGGAGGGAGGAATGCAGCTGTGATGTTGCAGTTTCTGATCTGATCCCAACGAGAAGGTTTTGACTGTAGCTTTGCAGAGAGCTTGACTCACAACACACACACACACACACACTCACACACACTTCAGTGAACAGTGTGACCACCACTGACTATTAAAATGGAGTGGCTGAGTATGTATTATATGTAGGCAAATGTTGTATTTTGTAAACATAAATTAGAAAATTAAAAATTTTATTTATGTATTTTAGAATAAATTTTTCTTCAGGAAAAAAATTGGGTTTTAATGCCCATAAGATATTTTTTGCCTATGTGAGTTCCTGCTACACTGTTCTCAGCCATTAATTCTCACACTTTTAGTTAGTCATGGTGTGTGAAGAGGTTTAACAGTTAAAAAGTGTCACCAATAAAAAGAATGCAATTATGTCATCATACAGAGTCATGCTGCCACTGGCATTTATATTTTTATATATGTATTTAGGTAGTTTAAATATTG